>SJYC01056778.1:0-12476 GCA_006408675.1 Madoqua kirkii
CGTAATGGGAGGCTAATCGCCTTAGGAAAGCTAGAGGGAGGACTTTCTTATCTACCTCATTGCTGGCACCAGCTCTTTGGATTGGCTTTTGTTTCAGTTTCATGGTTTCAAAATTCATCCTAATTGGTATGCCACTCCCTCCAACTGAGCAAGTTTCCAGTGACATGGAACATGTGATAGACCTATTTTCATTAACTCTTGTGAGGTTAAACAGCAGCTTGAATTAGCATCAGATTTAATTTATGTCTGAAAAAATAAATTTAACTAGTTAACTTTCAGCAAACAATACTTTATTGTCATTTCAGCAACTCTCCTATACTTAACAGTCTCCATAAAGTGCTTCCTAAGCTCAGAATTTTAAGATTTGAAAGAGACAAGGTGAGGTCAAGAAAAATGGCTTTGATTGGGAAGGGGAGAGATTAAATTTAAAAAGATTGTTATTTATTCTGAGACAGTAGGTGCAGGCTAACATAGATATTCCCTGATAAACTGAATATAAGTAGCTCTGAAGCTTTTTACATACTGGCCTCTTATAAAATCCGGGGCGTTCTTCGGGGAGAAAGTGTGAGGGTATTTGGATCATCTGGAGGGAGAGGCAGAAAGGAGGAACCAGGTATTTGGTGAATAACTGGGATTAGACACACAAGTTCCTCTCACTGCCACCCCCTTGTCTTCCCTACGTGTTATTGCTGTGGCTGAGCTGGCTGAGACTCCCTGGGGAGGGAGCAGGGCCTGAGGAGAAGGCTCCAGCTCCAGGTGCACTTGTGCGCCTGCCCTCCTGCGACCTCAGAGACACCCAGGGAAAAAGACCAGGCCACAGTCCGTGCCTGCAGTTAGGCTCTTAGCCCCAAATGCTTACCTGAAATACACTTTATGGTTGCTTTAGAGTGAGCTGCTGTTTTTAGTGTTACTATGGAGGTCAGTAATTTGAGCCATTCTAAGATAATAATGGTCAGAAAGTCCAAGAGCAGAGGTTTATTGACAAGACCCACAGGTCTTACAGACGCTTGCTTATTTTGATAAATAACTTATCCCTTTATAGAAACTAACTTTAGAAATAATTTTTTTTAGTTCTTAGGAAAATTGGCCAATGTAATTTCTTACGATTGTTAAGCCTAAAACTTTCCTCTTTTTTCAGAGGAAAACATGTTTAAGTCAGCTATAAAACCTAACTCAGATGCATTATTGAAGAGATAAAAGAACTTGAATAGACCTGATTACAGAATTTGAATGCAGTTTTCCTGTATGTACATGCTGGGATATTTTCTAAATGTCACCTCATCTGGAGGAATAAATATTTGAGAGGAGTCAGTTTTATAAAAGAAAGAAGAGGGGGAAGTATTCTGTTAGATATAAACAGGAAAGTTCCATAAGGCATAGGTAGGTAGAACAAAGTCTAGATGATGATCTATGTATTTATGGGGATTTAGTTCATGATTAGTGCGTGTTTTAAATTGATTGGGAATGGATAAGATGTTGAATCAACTGGCAGTCTATTGGGAAAAATAGTTGAAAGCTCTATATTTTGTAGCACATAGAGATTCTGACTGGATTAAAGGTTTAAATGTAAAAATTAAAAACATGGAAATATTAAAAAATATTATAAGAAATGTTTTATAGTCTTTGAGGTAGGGTGTTTTGGGAAAGGGTTTCTTAGCGAGATACTAAGGCTCTAAGCCATAAAAGATTATCTACTTGAATACTCAGAACATACCTATAGCAAAAGACATCTGATAGAGGAACTTTTTTAGGGGGGTGTTGGCTGTGCCACTCAGCATGTGGGATCTTAGTTCCCCAACCAGGGATTGAACCTGTGCCCTTTGCAGTGGAAGGGCAGAGTCCTAACCAGTGGGCCACTTGGGAAGCCCTGATAATAGACGAACTGTAGTTCAATGACAAGTAAATTGGAGAAAATATTAGAAATAGACATATATATGATCAGAGATTAATATGCTTAGTATAAATAGAAAGTTCCAAACTAAATTGTTCAGCAAGTTTATTTTTGGAAATTTATTCATGGAATAAAGAGAATCCTTATTACAACATTAGTTATGGAAATAAAATACTAAAAAATTTGTTAGAAATCTTCACTTAGAATTTTTGATCAGAAAACAAAAAATTGTCAATAGTTTGGATTATAGCCCACCAGGGTCCTCTGTCTGGGGTTTGCCAGACAAGAATACTGGAATGGGTTGCCATTTCCTTCTCCAGGTCTTCCTGACCCAGGGATCGAATCCATGTCTCCTGCACTGACAAGTGGTTCTTTACCACTGAGCCAAGTGAAGCCCAGCAGAGATCTTTTCTTTTTTGTAAAAAAATTTTTGGTTGTACCGAATTGCAGGTGGGGACTTAGTTCGTGGACCAGGGATCCAAACTGTGTCCCCCATGTGTTTATAATAAGTTTGTAGTCTTAACCACTGGATGGCCAGGAAAGTCCCCACAGATCTTTCTTTAAAATATACATGTTGTTAGTTTTTTAAAAGAAACATTTATTTGTCTACACTTGGTCTCCTTTCTGGCTGTTCCGGGTCTTCATTGCTGCTCGGGCTGTTGCTCTGTTTGCAGTGAGCAGGGGCGACTCTTGTGGTGGTGCTCTGGCTGCTCGTTGTCATGGCTGCTCTTGTTGCAGAGCATGGGCTCCAGCCTCAAGGGCTGCAGCAGTTGTGGCTCCAGGCTCTAGGGAACCAGCTCAGTAGTTGTGGTGCACAAATTTGGTTGCTCCGCAGCACGTGGGGTCTTCCCACGTCAAGGATCAAGCTCATGTCTCCTGCATGAGCAGGCAGTTTCTTTACCACTGAGTCACCAGGGAAGTCCATAGGTAGTTTTATTTAAACATAAATGGCATTATACTGTATGTGCTTTTATGTATCTCAACATATTTTGAATATATTTCCAGGGGGGATAGATCGTTGTCTTTTTTTATTCCCTGACATGTCCTGGAACAGTGCCTGGAATGTAGTACATTTCAAAAACAGAAGACTGAGTGAGTGACCTGAGAGCCCATCCTCAGGGACTGGTTAGACTAAGGTGCACGCAGAACACTGTGGGGCTGCTCAAAGGTTTGAGGTGGCCCCTCTCCGCTGTCCTGAGATGACCACAGTGCAGCACACAGGGTCTGAAGGGAAGTACACACCCCTGTTCATCCTGTGGAATGGGTGTTGTTTCTTGGGAGTAGGTGGGGACAAGAACATGTTGTACAGTAAGGTAACGCTTTATCTGTATTGTTCTGTGGAAAAGCATCAAGATAATGATTATTAGGAAAAAGATATTTTCACTTCGGAAGAAATTTAAAAGCACATTATTTACATTTGAAAGTATTAGAAGCTCTCAAAGTTAGCTTGATTGCAATGAGCATATTGCAGAAATGTCATAGTCTTGGTTTGTTTGCCTTTATTTTTATTAAGGTATAATTGAGTAAGTTTGCCTTTGAGGTAAAAAAGTGTTATTGGTGCTGTAGTCTGCTCCTTTGTAGCACTTTCTGTTTCGGCCATGTTGCATGGCTTGCAGGATTTTCGTTCCCCTTCTAGGGTTGGAACCTGGATCTGCAGCAGTGAGAGTGTGGCACGCTAACTGCTGGACCACCTTGAAATTCTCTTGTGGCGTCTTATATTCGTGTTTATTCCTGCATCCTTTCACTGGTTGTTGTATAAGAATGGATGCAGTGGATGCTTTTTGTGTGTTTTTATTGACACCACAGCTGCAATCTATTGTTTTTTAGTGACAGTACTTCTCAGTGTTAGGTAGCAACACTCTTCAGGAAGGCTTTAGGGGGCATTATGGCAGAACTGAAGACCAAGTAAAGTGTACTTGGTCAAGGTCCTGGTAGCTGTAACAACTTGAAGTCACAGAGTCATAGAGTGGAGAGACCCACGAGCAGATGTAATGAGCCTCCAGGGCACAGGGAACTGTCAGCCGAAATGGAGCTTCCTTGCCAATAGTGTAAATTGTCAGAGGTAGAATTCTACCTTAGGTGTTCATTTCTGTGTAGCGGGGGAATCTTTTGTATGGTGGGTTTCCACAGTTAGTGACCAAGATTGCATATCTTGATTTAAAGACTTCAAGCCCATCTCCTGGACTGTAGGAGCGCCAGGTGCCTGTGAAGTGTGCATGCGCTCCTCAGTCTGACAGACGCAACTACAGAGCAGCAGGGGTGGACTTGACCAGCAAGGGACCACCATTGTGATAGAGTGGGGGCCAAGTGTTGAGTGAGTCTGAGACTGGGATTTACAGGCTGTTTTCCCAGATAATAGTTGCTGGGCACCATCCTGTGAACCAGAGGTTGGCAAACCCTGGCCTGCTGTCTGTGTGTGTGTCCTATGAGCTCAGAGTGGTTTTTCTCTTTTAAAATAGTGAAAAAATGGAAAGGAGGCTATTTTATGGCATGGGTAAGTGAAACGAAGTTCAAGTTTATGTTCATAGACAGTTTTATTGGCGTGCCCATGTCTGTCCTGTCTGTTGTCTGTGGCTGCTTTTGCAATGGGAAAACGCGCCCAGAACTGTGGTACGAGTCTCTGGGCCTCTACAGGAGACTGTCACCACTCCTGCGCCGATCTCTTGTCCAGTGTGGCATCTTCAGGCCTCACCAGCAGAGCAGTGGCCTGGAGTCATAGAACCTTTGATTTTAACTGCTGTGCAGCATGGCCTCCACAGAAAAAAACGTTCTGTGTCTTGTTTTCCTTTAAGATCTTCTGTTAACCAGTTATGTGCTAGTGTACACTAAGCTAATGGGGCATTCTGTACACAAGAAGAATAGATAGGTTTTCTAAATTCCCCCAAATTAAATTCCCTTAGAAATCTCACTGTGATACTTGAAATTGGAATGTCCGTGTATCAATACTAGAAGTACCTTGGAAGGAGAATTCCTTTGTGGAAGTTGTGCTGAGGAGGGTCTAAAAATAACCTCTTTGAGGGCAAGGAGTTGTTTGTTCTTCGGTTTAATTTTAAATTCTCTTGTAGTGAACAGGACAGCGGTATGTGAAAGGTACCAGAACGTGAGCACTGGGGCTCCAGTCACAAAAGAGCGTTTAGGTCCCCTGGGGTGTTCACAGAGCGTCTAGTTACTGTCAAGTGTCCGTGTGTGTTTGCTCTGGCGGCAGGCAGCCCCCACCTCCTTGCCAAGGTAGCAGCCACTGGGGCGGCACCTCTGTCTGCACTTGCCCATGTGCTCTCATGGAGGCAGTGGTCTGGCTGCAGTTATATTCCCGTGGAGTTGTTCCACAGTGGCAGCTGCTTGGTAACGCCCCCCTGCCGTGCTGCCGCCTCTGTCGCCCTTGGCTTGTTGGGAGCCTGCAGTCTGGGCAAAGCTGCGCTTCTAGGTGGCAAGGAAGGACATCCGGGGTTGTTGCAACTGGTGGGAGGTACGGCCCAGCACCCTGCAGGCCCAGGACACCTCAGCCAGGTGAGGCCTGGCATGGTGCTGGTGCACGGCAGGGTTATGGGGGCGCTGCATGGCCTTGAGTGTCCCTTGCCTGTGTCTTTCTGCAAATTGCTAAGGGGTGATTCCTGTTTCCTCCACTGAGCTCCTTAGTTTCTTCCTCTCTCTGCTAGGCTAATTCCATCAACTTCCAGAAAAACAAAGTTTTTCTTAACCACAGTGGGTAATGAATCAGAGAGAGGGCATGGCACCTTACTGCCTCCTGTCCCCCCAGGCCCCTTCGAGGAACACTGCACTTCTAAGCTAAGAGCCAGCCTTGCTAAGGTCACCCCCTCAACAAAGGCCTGGCTCTAGGGGTGCTGCCAGAATTGGCTGTAGGGTAGCTGTCACCCGGTGGAGGACGTGCTCCTCGCTGCCAGCCAGGCCTTGTGTGCCTGCTCTCCTAGTGCACCCGCCACTGTACTTTAAAACAAATGTAAATATATCATGAAGTAGAGTGCAAAATTTGCATCACTTTTCCGCCATTACCACTAAATACTTCAGTACATATGTTTTGAGAACACAGACATATTTTTATATAAGCACAGTTCAGCTATTAAAATCAGTAAGTTGCACACTGATAGCCATGTACTTTCTCCACGTTTCTTTGGTTGTCCCCATACTGTCTTTACAGCTGTTCCTCCTGTCTGGACCCAGTCAGTCCAGGAACACATGTTACATCTAGAGGTCGGGTCTGTTCTTTTTTAATCAGAAACAGCCTGCCTTTGTTGTTCTTTCCATTGACATTTTAAGGAGTGCAGGCTGGTTGTCCTGGAAAATGACCCTTCTTTGGGTCTGTCTGGGCTTTCTCAGGGTTAGATTTAGATTTTGTGTTTGAAAAAAGAAAAGAAGATTTTGTGTTTGGCCGAGATACCGCACAAGTCCTGGGCCTTCTCTGGTGACTGTTTCTGATGCTGTCTGTGCCACGTGCAGGGTCTGGCCTGAACGCTGTCTCCTGGGGCCCTCAGCACCAGCTCCTGGTCTCCCTGCAAGAATGGCAGCTCCCCGTGAACACCTGTCCTCAGGGCCGCCTATGCATCCCTCAGGATACATGTCCCACCTGCCCTGGGATGTGCCCTGCAATAATCAGTTACTGAGTTCCTCTTGGGTGTTGTTTTGGGAACACAAAGATTAGGAAGTCCTTCTTGATGAATTCCTACTCTTGGTGAATTTATGGTTATTGTCTAGTTTTACAGCCCATACCTAGAGCAGTGGGACAGAGAGCCAGGTGAGTCTCTGGGTGGAGGTGGGGCCCACAGTGGTGGTTTGTGGGGCACCCCTCCCTGCTGTTCTGCCTCCCCCTCCCTCTCATCCCTTCTACTTTTCCTCTGTGGCCCAGACTTGAGTCTTCATGCAGAGACTCCCCAGGTGATGGCACCTTTAGTGTCCCTTGGGTTCTCACAATGCCCCAGGCTAAAATAAATACCTAAAAGTTTCCTTTACTGAGTCCTTCAGTTAAGTCTCTCAGTCGTGTCCAGCTCTTTGTGAACCCATGAACTCTTGCAGCACACCAGGCTTCCCTGTCCATCACCAACTCCCAGATCTTGCTCAAACTCATGTTCATCAAGTTGGAGATGCCACCCAACCATCTGATCCTCTGTCGTTCTTCCAGGTGATGGCACCTTTAGTGTCCCTTGGGTTCTCACAATGCCCCAGGCTAAAATAAATACCTAAAAGTTTCCTTTACTGAGTCCTTCAGTTAAGTCTCTCAGTCGTGTCCAGCTCTTTGTGAACCCATGAACTCTTGCAGCACACCAGGCTTCCCTGTCCATCACCAACTCCCAGATCTTGCTCAAACTCATGTTCATCAAGTTGGAGATGCCACCCAACCATCTGATCCTCTGTCGTTCTCTTTTCCTCCTGCCTTCAATCTTTCCCAGCATCAGAGTCTTTTCCAATGAGTCAGTTCTTTGCATCAGGTGGCCAGAGTATCAGAGCTTCAGCTTCAGTATCAGTCCTGCCAATGAACATTCAGGACCGATTTCCTTTAGGATTGATTGATTTGACCTCCTTGCAGTCCAGGGGACTCTCAAAAGTCTTCTCCAACACCACAGTTCAGAAGCGTCAGTTCTTCGGTGCTCAACTTTCTTTATAGTCCAACACTCATATCCATACATGACCACTGGAAAAATCAGCCTTGACTTTAATTTGTGGACCTTTGTTGGTAAAGGAACGGCTCTGCTTTTGAATATGCTATCTAGGTTGGTCATAGCTTTCCTTCTGAGGAGAAAGCATCTTTTAATTTCATGGCTGCATCATCATCCGCAGTGATTTTGGAGCCAGAAAATAAAGCCTGTCACCCTTCCACTGTCTCCCCATCTGTTTCCAATGAAGTGATAGGACCAGATGCCATGATCTTCGTTTTCTGAATGTTGAGTTTAAAGCCAGCTTTTTCACTCTCCTCTTTCACTTTCATCAAGAAGCTCTTTAGTTCCTCTTCACTTTCTGCCATAAGGGTGGTGTCATCTGCATATCTGAGATTATTGATATTTCTCCCAGAAGTCTTAATTCCAGTTTGTGCTTCTTCCAGCCCAGCGTTTCCCATGATGTACTCTGAATGTAAGTTAAATAAGCAGGGTGACAATATACAGCCTTGATGTACTCCTTTCCCAGTTTGGAACTAGTCTGTTGTTCCATGTCCAGTTACTTCTTGACCTGCATACAGGTTTTACAGCAGGCAAGTAAGGTGGTCTGGTATTTCCATCTCTTTAGAAATTTTCCACAGTTTGTTGTGGTCCACATAGTCAAAGGCTTTGGCATAGTCAGTGAAGCAGAAGTAGATGTTTTTCTGGAGTTCTCTTGCTTTGTCAGTGATCCAGCAGATGTTGGTAATTTGATCTCTGCCTCCTCTGCCTTTTCTATATCCAGCTTGAACATCTGGAAGTTCTCGGTTCACGTACTGTTGAGGCCTAGCTTGAAGAATTTTGAGCATTACTTTGCTAGCAGGTGAGATGAGTGCAATTGTGTGGTAGTTTGAAGATTCTTTGGCATTGCCTTTCTTTGGGATTGGAATGAAAACTGACCTTGTCCAGTCTAGTGGCCACTTCTGAGTTTTCCACATTTGCTGGCATATTGAGTACAGCACTTTCACAGCATCATCATTTAGGATTTGAAATAGCTCAGTTAGAATACCATCACCTCCACCAGCTTTGTTTGTGGTAATACTTCCTAAGGCCCACTTGACTTCACCCTCCAGGATGTCCAGCTGTAGGTGACCGCATCATTGTGGTTAACCAAGTCATTAAGGTATTTTTTGTGTGGTTCTTTGTATTCTTGCTAGTTTTTATTAATATTTTCTGCTTCTGTTAGTTCCATACCGTTTCTGTCCTTTATTGAGTCCATCTTTGCATGAAATGTTCCCTTGGTATCTCTAATTTTCTTGAAGGAGATCTCTCATCCCATTCTATTGTTTTCATCTATTTTTTTGCATTGAGACCTTAGATCCAGTATAAGTATTTATGTCTTAAAAACTTATAGCCCTTTAAAGAATGTAATACCCATAGATTGGAGGAGACTTTTAAATTTTATTCTTAACCATAAAGCAAGCTGAGTGCCAAAGAATTGACGCTTTTGAATTGTGATGCTAGAGAAGACTCTTTAGGGTCCCTTGGACTGCAAGGAGATCAGATTAGTCGATCCTAAAGGAAATAACCCTGAGTATTCATTGGAAGGACTGATGCTGAAGCTCCAAGATGGTGAAGGACAGGGAAACCTGGTGTGCTGCAGTCCATGGGGTTGCAAAGAGACACGACTTAGCAGATTCATGAACAGCAACTACAAACCATTGTTGTTAGCCAGTGGGCAGTATAGCTTCTCACACTCAGAATCTGCGGGACATGGCTGTCTTTGTTTCCTGGTCCTCCTGGATTCTTGGGCAGTGCTGTTTTCTCCACGCAACTGCGGAAACACAGCTTTGTAAAGATATGACGTCATCAGAAAGGCTGTAGCGCCGCCTGCTGTTGGAAATGTGAACCATCTCAAGCTAGCCGCTTCCCTGGTGTCTGTCACCTGTCAGGTTTCTCTGTGCTTGTCTCAACTTCAAACTGTCTTACAACTGGGAGTTTGCTGCATCTTTCCATGCAGTTTGAGTACTGCGGTTTTAATAG
Organism: Madoqua kirkii; assembly: GCA_006408675.1. Lineage (NCBI taxonomy): Eukaryota > Metazoa > Chordata > Mammalia > Artiodactyla > Bovidae > Madoqua > Madoqua kirkii. The sequence goes on from SJYC01056778.1 coordinate 9,520, forward strand.
CTCACAGTCTGCTTGAACTAATCCCTGCAGCTTTGAGCCTTGGGGGCTTCCAGGAGAAGGGGCTTACCCCCTAGAGGAGCCAAGTGAAGGTGGAAGGGGGGACCTTTTCCTGTCCAGGAATCAAATTTCATTCATTCTAGGCTATCTTTCCCCAGAGGGGAAGTTGAAAGACCTGCAGGAAAACTAGTGGTGTCAAATATAAAGAGTTTTTTACTGGCATTTATAATGTGTGTTTTATGGAAAAATGAAATTTATCATCTAAGGAACTTAAAAATGGACCTTTGGTAGCCTGTCATTTTTCTTGACAGTTGTGACAAATGAACTGAAAATATAAATAATTTATCAAGATAACAGTGTCTGTCTTTGTTCGATGCCCTGATTCTGGTCATGACCCTTTCTCCTGTTCTTGACATGTAAGTGGTAAGATAGCAGGGACAGCCATAAGTATTTTAAAGAAAAATAATATTAAAGAGATTCTGCAGATTTTATCTTTTAGGGCTACATGTGTTGACTGTAAGTTTTTGAAAACCAAATTATTACTTGCTGTATATATTCAGGTTTATGTATGATACTTTATGACTCCTCTGGCAACTAGTTAAATGGTACCAGAGAGAAGAGATACAGCTTATGTAACTTGCAGGAAGAAGTGTGTTACTGTATTAAAGACACTAGTCTTTTTTGTCCAACCTGTGTTCTCTTCTAGGCTCCCACCCCATCTTAGGGGCAGCTGTCCCCTCCGGGCCACAGATAGACGCAGCTGACACTGGTTGGTGGTTGGGGTGTGAAGTTACAGTCAGCTTTGGACAACACACAAGTTAAGAGAGAGGGTGAAAGATAGGGAAAGTGCAACCATCCAAACTTTAGAAGGGTCACCAGGAGCCGGTCACGGGGTGCTGGATCCTATGTCTCGTGTCTAGTGCCATACTCTGAGCCTGTTGTGCTTCTTGTCCTGGGACCTGTCGGATCCCTCCGTTTCCCGTGGGAATTTTCCTCTTGGCAAACAAAAGAGCCTTGACTAGACCAGTTAAACTTTCTGGTGGTTGAGGTAGGGGAAGTTGAGTCTTTTTTTCGTATCTAGAATTAACCGTTTCCTAAAAGATGTAGTTCTTAATAATGTCAGAGTTCATTTTTCTTTTATGTTTTCCCCCCGCTGACAAATAGCACAGGTAATTGGGCAATGTATTTATTTATCCAGTGATAATATATGTGGTAGATAATATGAAGTAGATAGTATATCTACTTCAAGTAGATATAGATGGGGAAACAATGGAAACAGTGAGAGACTTTATTTTGGGGGTCTCCAAAATCACTGTAGATGGTGACTGCAGCCATGAAATTAAAAGACACTTGCTATTTGGAAGAAAAGCTATGACCAACCTAGTCAGCATGTTAAAAAGCAGACGTTGCTTTGCCAACAGAGGTCCATCTGCTCAAAGCTATGGTTTTTCCAGTGTTCACGTATGGATGTGAGAGATGAACTATATATAAAGAAAGCTGAGCGCTGAAGAATTGATGCTTTTGAACTGTGGTATTGGAGAAGACTCTTAAGAACCCCTTGGAATGCAAGGAGATCCAACCAGTCCATCCTGATTATTCATTGGAAGGACTGACACTGAAGCTGAAACTCCAGTACTCTGGCCACCTGATGCAAAGAACTGACTCACTGGAAAAGATCCTGATGCTGGGAAAGATTGAAAGCAGGAGAAGGGGACTACAGAGGACGAGATGGTAATGAAAATACGAAATGATTAAAAGTCAGAGTATACTGTTCACGTAACCTGGTTTTCTTGAATGTCTTCATTGTGTCATTGTTTTCCAGGACACATCCCTTAAGAGGTTCAACAGTGTGTGAATCTTTTCCCTTTTCTTTCTGAATTAATGTAATTTTTCTTTCCTTGATTTGGCTGTCTTGGGTCTTTGTTGCTGTGCAGTCTTCTCTAGTTGCAGAGAGTGGGTCCCCCTCTTGGTTGCAGTGTGCAGGCTTCTCATTGCAGTGGCTTCTTGTTGTGGAGCAGGGGCCCTAGGGTGTGCAGGCTTCAGTAGTTGCGGCTTCCAGGCTCCAGAGCACAGGCTCAGTAGTTGTGGTGTATAGGTTTAGTTGCTCCACATCATGTGGGATCTTCTCAGATCAGGGATCAAACCTATGGCCCCTCATTGGCAGGCGGATTCTTTACCACCAGGGAAGCCCTAATGTCATTTTTGGCTTTAAAAGAAAAGTAACTGTCAGAATTCACATTCTTGATCACCTCATGTTTCACCAAATTGTTAATTACTACATTAGAATGATTGGGAGGAGGAAATACTGTCCACTAAAGAAAAGAGTGAACAAATGTTAAAGAAATATTTGGGAGGCCCCTTGATGCCAGACTCTTTGGCACCAAGAGTAGGGTGAAGAGTCCAGTGACTGTGCCCTTGTGCCAGGCTACGCGTGTGCAAACACTTTTCTTCTCAGGTCTCTGAAATTATGTGCCCTCACTTAACTCTTGTAGGTCAGGAGCTCACAGCATCCAGTTATGTGCAAAGATCTGCCCTTGCCCTTCTGTCATGGCCAGGGAAATGCCAGCTTCTCTCCAAGGAGTGCTTTCCTTACCCTGGACTTAAGCACAGTGGCCGAGTGTTTATTACTCCTGTGAGCGGAGGGGAGTTATTTATGTCATCTACTTGTTATCATTCCTAATAAATGAATAACTTGGATGGAACTTTGATTTTTATAGCTTGGTTTTCTTATATTCAGTAAGCTTCTTGGTGAATTCCTATGACTAATGATTCTTTAATCAAAGAGTTCTATCTTGAATGTTTGCTTGCTTAAAGTTTAATTAGGAAGGAAAGTCTGGGACCAAAGTGATATGTGTATGGTGTGTATAGATCCTTCTTGAAACAGATTTTTGATGCCCATTTCTTTGCTGTGTTTCCACTTCTTTTCTGTGATCCCCTTCTCCCTTCCCACCTCCCCACCC
>SJYC01056779.1:0-28094 GCA_006408675.1 Madoqua kirkii
CCCCACCACCACCCCACCCCCCCACCCCCTGCCTTTTTTTGATGACTAAACTCTTTTGTACCAACAAGGTTGCATTTAAGAGAGGGATAGCAATTGGAGTACATTCAGGAGTGGGGAAAACAAAGTTACTATGTCTATTCCTGCCTGTGTCCAGCAGGGTTTAGTTTATGCAGGTGAGAGCCTTGAGTGCGGGGGCAAGGTCAGTGTGTGGACCCCTTGCTTCAGTGTCTGGCACCAGGCAGAGCTGTGTTGAGTGCGTGAAAGAAGGCTCATAGACCATTCATGGCTGGAGGTTCTGTAAACAGTTTACAGCTTCCGTCCTGCTTCAGTGCTGCTGGACAGTGTGGCTGTATGTTTTCAAACTGAAAGTACAGGCTAACCTAGGGGCTCCTGTGTGCTCTGTCCTGCTCCCTCAGTAAAACAAGCTGCACGACTCTGTGGTTGGTTCCCAGTCACATGACAGTTGTGTTTGCCGTGTACTGTAAGTGTACACTAAGTGTGCAATAGCGTGCTCTAAACAACTGTGCAGACCTGAAATGAGAAACACTTCACTGCTAAAGAGTGCTGACCATTGTTTGAGCCTTCAGTGAGTCAAATTAGTAACAGCAGGGATCACTGATAATCATGACAAATACAGTAATAATTAAGAGATTTGCAGTATTTCAAGAATTCCAAAATGTGACACAGAGACACAAAGTGAGCAAATGCTATTGGGAAGATGGTGCCAATGGACTTGCTAAACATGAGCGGGCCTGCCACAACCCTTCAGTTTGTGAAAAAACGCAGCATCTCCAAGCGCAGTCAGGCAGTCTGCCTCTAAGTGTTCCTGCCTCAGTCTGGCCTGAACTGGCGCCGCTGCAGGGCTGGGTTTGCAGAATGCATTTCTGACAGCGCCCACGTGATCCATACAGCCGTTGCCTGAGCTGCGCAGTGCAGAGCACTGCCGGCTTCTAGGCCACCTGAAGGCGCAGAGTCTATCCTTGCCCATTTCCAGGCCCCCTTGTAAGTCACGGTGGCTTCAGAGACACTTCAGCTCATAGTGCCTCTGTGTTTCCATTTTTGTAGGAAATACGCTCATTTCTTCAGCCTGGAAATTTTGGAAGCAGGTTCCTATTCTTGAATGTGGGAGAATATTTTACTTTTTAAAATTTGTCTCTAACTCTTCAAGGGAAGAATACACTCATGTTTCTCAGATTTCTTTGTGAGGGACTAATGGTCAGGATCATGGTTCAGATCTGGTAGAGAGACCCAAGTTCACCTGGAGCGTTTATGTCCCTGTATTGGCCATCCTCAGACACAGTGAATCTGAGTCCTGGGGAAGGTGCCCGGGTGTGTGGTAGGTACAAGCACCTTGAAAGGTACAAGCCCTTTCAACTTTCTTCCATAGGAGGAGTAAGATGTCAGAGCTCTCCTTTAGAAAGTTAAATCAGGTGATGATGAATAAGATGGTTGGAGAGGAAAAGAAATGATTGGGGAGTGACTTAATAGTAGGCTCCGTGAAGACTGTGAGCTAGAAGGATGCCAGCAGTGGGAGTGAGTCCAGGGTGGGAGAAAGGGAGATTGGTGGGATTGAGTGGCAGCTTGGGGCAGGATTTTCTGTGTTGATGAGGGCGGAGAATGGACTGTCAAGGGGTTTGAAAAGGCAAGCTTGTGATTGTGATGGGATTGAGCCTGAGAATTCAGGACCTGGGGTGCAGCCAGGAAGGGGTGCAGCAGGGAGGAGGGGCAGCAGGAGAGCAGGGTCCCCTCACCTGGTGTTCAGGGAGCAAGAGGTGACTGGCATGCCAGGTGTTGCTCATACAAGTCAAGTAAGGGGGACCAAGGTCTGCGGTTGCCATTACCCAGCTGGGAGGTATGGGTTATGTGATTGGAGTTAAGACAGGTGGGAATTTCAGAGACACTTTTGGTGAAGCCATGAAATGAGGAAAGAGATCATGGCCTGACTTGCTAGCACTTTACAAGTCTGGAATGCAGAAGCCCTGGGACAGGACAGGAACTGTGGGGAGTGCGCCCCTCCCATGTGTCCATGATGCTCTTCTTTTTGCCGCTTGGTCCAAGCTGTGGTGATGGGTTGCCACAGGCCTCAGGTTCATGTCCCACTCGCTGCCTCTCTTTCCACAGCATCAGGGGACACAGTTTTGTCTGATGTTGGCCGGAGGGTACTTGTCCTTGGTGTGGTCAGCTCTGACTGGGGTGAGGGGGAGCCTGGGACAGTCCTGAGACCAGGTTTTGGAAGAGGAGCAGTTGGGGCAGCTCTTAGGAACTCGGTTTGTAAGCTGACAGGCCCCTTCCCTTCAGAGCAGCCATGAAGGCTTGGCACCATCCAAGGTACTGCCTCTTGGGGTCAGCGCGACAGTGGTCAGAGAACTGGATGAGCCAGGTGGCTGGGTAGCGTGGTGGTTGGGGGATGTTATCAGCTCTGTCTCGAGGTCAAGTACTGTTTCCTGGCAGAGGGGAAGAGAGGGCAAGGGCATTCTGAGCAGAGGAACACATTTAATTTTTATCTGATTTTCTTTTTAAAATTGCACACAGACTTGTTTTTAAAAGACAGTAAGTATTGCGTCAAGGTAAGCCCCTGGGCTCAAATCCAGTTGCCGGGTGTCACACCAGCTCTGCCCCTTGGTCTTAGTGCAGTTTTGAGCCAAGTTACTGACCTTCCTCTGCCTTAGGTATCTTTTCTGTAATTTTACAGAATTGAAATGCCAAGGAAGGATGATAGCAGTATGCATTTGTTGCGTTGCTAAGGAGTTAATCAGATGGCTGTAAAGTATTTAGCAACATAGCATTGGGTGCATAATAGTTATCTGATAAATTTTATGGTTGATTAACCTTTTGATCTTTATCTTTTTCGCAGACATACATTAGAAATCTAGTTTGGGGGCATAGACTCTGTATCAGTTTAGCTGTCCATAACACAAAGGGTACACTACAGATGCAGTGCTTAGAGTGGTTCCTGAGACCCACGTGCATGCCTGGGGGTCAGCCCTTCCGGATGTCACTGTGACAGAGCACATTCACCACCGAACCTGAGGCAGAAGAGGATGGAGGAGAAGATTGTGCCTCCTGGATCTCCTGAGTTCCAGTTGTGCATCTTTCTCATTTTTTCCACTTTTTTCCACTTTTGGGGGAAAATGTCCTCCAGTCTCTTCCTGGACTTTGAGTGTATGATTTTTGCTTGGAGTTAGTTCAGGACAGCACTGTTTAATCCCAGTTTCCAGTGTTGCTGTTGGGAAGTAAGATGCTGCCGACTCTTGAATCCTGTGTAGCACCAGTTTGTTCCATGTGGAAACTTTGAGGGTCCTGCCTCTGGCGCTCTTAAATATGATGTATCTTGATAACAGTGTCTTTTCATTCATTATGCTTGGCCTGTGGTGCATCTTTTCCGCCTGGAGATTGAGATAGTTCCAGGAGGAAATGATCAATGCCAGGAAGAGGTGGTGGTATAGTTGTGCTCCGAGCATATTTCTGTTTTTATTCATTTTTCCACACTGATGTATCCCTGGCTATATATTTCCATAGCTCGTCCTCCAAGAATGTGTTAAATGTTCAGTAGTTACTACTGTGCTTGATGGTAAAGTTCCTCTTTCATTGCAAACATTTGAGCTATTCTCCTAGGCAGACCTAAATTGGGAGAAAGTTGGAACTCTGCAAGTCATATTGGACAGGTTACCACCCTTCTGCAAAAAATAAGTACTTTTCCCCCAAGACATTTATTGTCACATGTGGAAACCACAGTGAAGTGTGACTTTTTTAATGAATGTAAGAAAATACAGGATAATTTAAAAACTAACTGAACATGATTAGAGGTTTTTTATTCAGCAGCTGGAGTTAGCCAGATCTGTTTCTGGTTGGAGCATCACAGGCATTCCTGGGCGTCCCTTGCACCTTCACACGGAGCTGGCTCACCCCAGACTGTGATGGTGGAAATGGCAGCTCAGCACGTTCTTTCATTTTCACACTGCTCAAGAATGATGGTGCGTCCGGACATGAGACTCCAGACACGTCCCTGTAGCATGTCACCGCGACGTGTGGCTGCTAATGTTCTACAGGCTGATCAGACTCGGAAAGGACCCAGCGGTTGGAGCTGTCAGGGGCTTTACAGTGGAGTTAACTAGCAACCAGTAACAGAACACTGTCTGGAAAGTCCCCAAATATTTGTAAATTCAACAAAGATTACATCATAAGGGAAACTTAAAAATATTTTAATTTGAGTGAAAGCGAAAACAGAGCATACCAGCATTTGTGGAGCATAGTGAAAGCAGTGCTTATAGGGAAGTATAAAGAATTAAATGCTGACTACGGAAAACAGTGGTCTTAACCGGTCTAAACTTCTACTGTAAGAAGCTAAATGAAGAGCAGGTCAATTTCAAAACAAGCAGAAGGAGGACAGTAATGACAAGAGCAGAATTATGTGGAAATGAATGTACAAACACAGTAGAGAAAAATCAGTGAAACTGAGAATTGGCTCTTTGAAAAAATCAAATTGATAAACCTCTAGCCAGCCTGAGAAAAATAGCACTTAGAACACTGAGAAAATGAAGAAAAATTAATGAAATATGAAAAACTAAAAGTTAAGTATTAATTCATCTTTTAAAAAATGTGCACTCTTAAAATGCCATTGATTGCGCATGAATGTATTATTGTGCCAAGTTTTCCAGCTACTACAGAAGCTCTTTCTTACTATATTGGTCAGTGAAAAAAAATTTTCTTTTTAATTTTTAAAAATAGTTATAAAATGTTATTTTCTGACTTTACCTTCAAGTAATCTCATCTTTTATTTGATCACTGCAAGGGTGTGTTTTTAAATCTATGTTTGCTGTTGGTTGGCCGTAGTATTTCCCTCCCCCAGCTTTTTTTTTTAATGTTATTTTTATTCATTTATTCTTGGCTGTGTTGGGTCTTTGTTGCTGTGCAGGCTTTCTGTAGTGGCAAGTGGGCTGTCTAGCCGCAGTGCTCAGGATTCTCATCGCGGTGGCTTCTCTTGCTGCATAGCATGGGCTCGAGGGTGCAGGCTTCAATAGTTGTGGGACACAGGCTTAGTTACTCCGAGGCATGTGGGATCATCCTGGACCAGGGATTGAACTTGCGTTGGCAGGTGAAATCTTGACCACTGAGTCACCTAATTTTATTTATTAACAGTTGAAGGAGAGTTTTTATTTTTGCATCCTGCTAAATATTGGGGAGGGAGCTGAAGCTGATCACTTGAGCACTCTATGTATTAGCTGTGTAGTCATGTCTGAACTTTGCAACCCCATGGACTATAGCCCTCCAGGTTCCTCTGTCCATGGGATTCTCCAGTCAAGAGTACTGGAGTGGGTAGCCATTTTCTTCTTCAGGGGATCTTACCAACCCAGGGATCGAACCTGGGTCTGTTGCTTTGCAGGCAAGTTCTTTGCCATCTGGGCCACCAGGGAAGCTGGTGAACAATTCAAATACATGTTGATTAAATCCCTTGCTTGAAGTTAGAAATAAATGTCGATTGTATCATACACCTAGTTTTGAATAACTTTTAAATCTAAATGGAGCAGTGAACATTCTGTACTTGCACCAAGATTTAGTAATTTCTAACATTTTCTTTCTCTGTGTGCTTTTCGGTGAACCATTTGATTGTTGTAGGTGTAGATACTTTATCTCTACAACTTCAGCCTGTCCCAAGAACAAGGATGTTCTTTTACATTTATCTCAAAATCTGAACATGGATTCAGTGATGCCAAATCCAGTCCACATTTAAATTTCCTCAGTTTTCTTCAGAATGTCTTCATGCCCTTTTTAAAATTCAGGGTTTAACCAAGTTCAAATGTAGTACACTTAGTTGTCGTGTCTCCTGAGGGCTGCTACCCTCAGACTTATTCCTAAATTTGGCTAGGGGACCTTCTTCACATTATCATTTCCCACTCTTGAGAACAGTTTTGCACTAGAGAATTAATCAGAACTGAGAAGTTTACTTTGTCTTATACAAGCGCCCAGTCATTTTTGCAGAACTGTTAGGACTGGATTGTTCTGGAATTCAGCCTTTTTTCAGGTTTTAGAAAGATGAAGGTGTGTGTGTGTGTGTGTGTCGTATTCTCAGTGCCACCAGTAGGACTTAGACACCTCAAAGTTTGTGACAGAATGCATGACTGTTCACATTGAGCAGCGTAAGGACTCATCAGTGCCCTCATGTCTGTTCTGGCCAAGTGTGGGTAGCTCAGAACTGCAGGAAAGAAACCAGGCACCTGTGTGTTCTTGCTGTCTTGGGGTTGTGTTGGATATAGGAGGAGTCATTCCCAGGACCTTTCCTTGATCTGAAATTTTAACATCATCAGTAAAGGAATTTTCCAGGTGTGTCTCTATAGAGGTTTTGGGTTTTAGATTTTGAAAAATACTGAAAAAAACAATAATCGTACAATTACTAGTATTTGGCACTTAAAATCTCATGATGTACTAGAATATGTACAAAGAAGTTCATCACAGATATTTAATATTGGTAAATGAACAACTACACTGAATCAAAACATTGACTTAGTTGATCTTATCAAGACTGTTTAAGTGCCTAATCTTTGACACAGTAATAATAATTCCACCTTCAAAAATCTGCTCTGAGGATATTAGCCTAGTAGACTTTGGCAGTCGAGCACCTTGCCTAAGGGAACCAGGTGTCTGTGGGCCTGAGAATGGCTGAGTCCCCAGCCCTTGCTTTTGTGCACTGGCCTCTCTGCTCTGGGCCATGTTAGTCTAGTTGTGTTGGTCCTGTGCCCCGTGGGATAGTTTCTCACACTTGCTTCTCTACATGTAGCAGGACCCAGGTAGGTGGCACACACATTGGTTTTGTTGTCTTGTGTTTTCAGTGTCTGGCACACTCTCACATTACAGGCATGGAAATTTATCTGTGGAGTGAATGGCATGGAAATTTATCTGTGGAGTGAATGGATGGTCAAGGGATTTGACTTCCAAAACCAAGGTTGGGAGGGGTGTGGTGTGCAGCTGTCTGTCCCTGCGAGGGAGTGGTCTGGAAACTGTGCTGCCCAGGTTTACATAAGCGGGCGGGACACAGGGCTCACACCCCTCTTCCTGGAGGCTTGCACTGGTTAGCAAAAGACTATCTAAAAGCAGTGTCAGGGTGGGCGAGGCATTGTTTATTTGGGGTATTAAAAATGTTTGGTTTGCTTGTAAAATTGACTTTACAGTTGTGTGTTTATACTGGTAAAGCTATGATTTGAATTTTATTTTACATACATTAAATTTGACAGTTAATCTTTGAATGTTGGAGCCTTTTCCTTGAAGTTTATGTTTGTATTTTCCTCCAACTTCTCTTTCTAACTGGATTGCTTTCTAAGAAGATTAAAGAAGAAATACTCAGCGTGTGCTCATGCCACCCCTTCCTGCCCACTGTAGCCTCACCTTCCTGGTGGGCTTCAGGGTAACTGGGGTGCCCGTCGCCGCCTGCGGCCTGGGGGCCATGCTTCCTTCTGACTGCCCTGTGCTGTGCCCTCCCCTGTGAGCCTGTCAGCCAGGCTCAGTGGAGTATGCTGAGATGCTGGGCTCCTAGGGGTTCAAGGTGTGGCTCACCCGCCACTGTGCCATTTGCCTCTGCTCAGTGTGGTGGCTTCGTAAAATGTAGACTTTGGTTTTTTTAATCCCTGTTTGTCTGATTCCCTGTAAAAGTGGTGCTTCTGGTTTAGGATCATGTAGTCATGTATGGATGTGAGAGTTGGACTATAAAGAAAGCTGAATGCCGAAGAATTGATGCTTTTGAACTGTGGTGTTGGAGAAGACTCTTGAGAGCCTCTTAGACTGCAAAGGCTATCCAACCAGTCCATCCTAAAGGAAATCAGTCCTGAATATTCATTGAAAGGACTGATGCTGAAACTCCAATACTTTGGCCACCTGATGCAAAGAACTGACTTACTAGAAAAGATCCTGATGCTGGGAAAGATTGAAGGCAGGAGGAGAAGGGGACGACAGAGGATGAGATGGTTGGATGGCATCACTGACTGAATGGATGTGAATTTGAGTAGGCTGCAGGAGTTGGTGATGGACAGGGAAGCTTGGCGTGCTGCAGTCCATGGGGTCACAAAGAGTTGGACACGACTGAGTGAACTGAAAATATACGCTGCTGTCTGAGACTGTGGTCTTGTTCCCTCTACTGGGTTCTTTGGGCTGGGCAGTCAGAAGAAGACCCACACTTGGGTCTTGTATTCACCCAGAAATGAGTGGGCAGCGCTCCCTGTGACTCTCAGGCAGTGGGTCAGCTCCCTCTGTAGCTAGAGGGTAAATGTTCTCGGCTCCCACAGAATAGGCAACTTGAACTTTGTTTCATTCTTTGGGCACAAGACAGTCTAGGCCTTTGAATTAGATCAAACTTGTGATACACTTTTCTGACTATTGTATACTTTTGTTTTCCTGTCTCTTGATGTGAAAAATCTCTGAAAGGACTTGCACTTGGAGATCCAGTTGAGGGCAGCAGGCACCTTGAAGGAGTGGCTGTCACCTGGGGCCAGTATTGCTCTCCCCATGGAATGACTGGTGGTGTCTGAAGATTGGGGGTTGTCACAGCTGAGGAAGGGGTGCTGGGGCCAGCCAGATGCTGAATACCTCCCAGGAGATGGGGCAGCCCCCACCACAAAGAACAAGCAGTCTCAAAAGTCAGCTGTGCCAGGATTGCACTCCCCTCTTTTAAATTTGATGTCTGGGTGAAGCCTTCCGTGCCCACTTCTCAGAGCTCCGCTCAGTAGGTTTGTGAGCGTGAGCCATAGTCTACCGTGTCTCCCTCTTATTCCATACCTGCTGGTTGGTTTGGGTTTTGTTTTTTTCTTTTCCCTCTCTGATCTTTTGGGCTCCAAGGCATGTGGGACCTTTGTTCCCTCACCAGGCATCAAACTCCTGCCTCCTGTGTCTGCAGTGCAAAGTCTCTACCACTGGGCCACCAGGGAAGTCCCTGGTTTTGTTTTTCCATGCACCTTTAACAGCACTTTTTCCTCCTCCAATCCAAGGTGAAATTCATAAAACCATTTTGAAGTGGACAGTCAGTGGCATTTTAGTAATTCACAGAGCTGTGCAGCCATTGTGTCTCCCTAATTTTCAGAACACCATCTCCCTGGGAGGAGCTTGTGTCCTTGTTACTGTGCACAGAGTCCCTACACCCCCTGCCTTCTGTCTTCGTGGGTTTGCCTGTTCTGGGTGTTTCACGTAAACAACCATACAGTATGTGACCTTTTGTGTCCGGCTTCTTGACATAGCGTAATGTTTTCAAGGTGTTGTCTATGTATCAGCACTTCATTCTGTTGTGTGGATGAACAAGATTCCATTGTGTGGCTGGGCCTCATTTATTTGTCTGTTCATCTGCTGATATTTGGGCTGTCACTACCTTTTGGCAGCTGTGACTAGTGCTGCTGTGGACATCTATATGTGGGGACTGAGTGCCTATTTTCAGTTCTTTCGGGCATATAACTGCATGTAGAATTGCTGGGTTGTGCAGTGGGTCTGTGATTAGCTTTTTGAGGAATCCCCGCACTGTTTCTTCCATACTTGACTTTTATTGCTGGATAAATAATATGTGCTTGCTTATAACATATGCAGCATAATTCAACAGTAAAACTGTTTTGTTAAATAAATGCCTCAGAATTCACAGTTCAGCTGGGGGACATTTCAGCTTGTTGATGCCTGTCCCAACGCCCAGATTAGGTGCATATATGGGAGTTTGTAAACATAATAGGGAATTGATCACTAGGCAGGAGGTAAGCTGCGAAACATCCCAAAGTGGCCCTTCCAGATAGAGTGTCATTTGGAGAGATTACCAGAGCATTTTAAAATGTATTGAAATTTAGTTTCTGGGAAAGAACAAGCACATATTTCCAAATAAATCTAGAAGGGAATTTATTTTTGTACTGGCTGCAGTATGATGCGAGGCAGGTCTGGAGGCTTATTGCAGTGTCTTCTGCCTGGCATTCTGGACAGGAGGTCCGTTTTGGACGATACTGAGGCAGCTGGAGTGGGCTGGAGGGGTTGGCAGAGTGTCTGTCCAGGTGGAATTGCCTGTGCTAAGGGGACATTCACATAAGATCATCTGGAGGAGGTTAATCTTAGAAGTGTCTTGAATTACACTGATTTTTCTGTTTTTGTTGTTGCTGTAATTTTTCTGGTAACACCCCTTCCTCCTGTTTCTTTTCAGTTTAATTCAAAGTATTTTCCCTAAGGCATTTTTAAGTTTGTTTTTTTTTTTAAGAAATTGAGATCATCTTTTTCACATTGAAGAGCTTAACGCTGTTAATACAAAGTACTGTTCAGTGATTTGGGGGAAAGAAATGGTGACAGGGAAGGGGTGAATTCATGGCTTCTTAAAGTGTATGGAATATTGTGCCTCACAACCTTAATCAATGCAAATACAGCCTTTTCTCTGTTGCAGACAATTTTACATGTTTGGGAGAACAGACCAGCAGCACTTCTGAATTAAGGTAATTTTGATATAATTTGATTTTATCAGTTTTTAGAGTAGAATGCTTACATTTCTCCAGGGTTTTCTTTTTTCTTTTTAAGAACCTGGTTTTTGTTATAGTTTTGCCCATCTCTTTTTTTAAGCCAGTGCTGGTTTTTAGAATAGACTGATCCAGAGAAAGATGTTTTCTTCCAAGGTTCCCTCCATTGTTCAGCATGGAGGGGTGAGGTTCTGGAGTTGATGGTCCACATTCTGGACAAGAGCAGTATTTCTCCAACTTCTTCCAGGAGAAAGTGGGAGAGCCCCTTTGTAATCAAGTCTTAGTTGGAGTACCAGCTGATGATACAGATTGAAGGAGAAGCCATGAAATCCAGGAAAAACTCCAGTACGTTTTTACGAGGTGGGAGAGATAAAGCAAAAGTGTCGCAGTTGTTAGGGGTAACTAGGTGAGGACATCCAGTTCTTTATGTTTTTCTTCCAACTCTTTGCAAGTTGAAATAATTTAAAATTAGAAAGCAAAACTAAATTAATGAGTTAGGTGCTCGGACAGTTGGGTATCCATATATAAAAGGTGAAGTTGACACCACAGACAGGAATTAACCCAAGATGAATCATAGAACTTAACGTAAAGCCTAATACTAGAAAATCTCTACACAAAAACATAGAAAATCATTGAGACTTCGGGTTAGGCAAGGATTTCTTTTTCTTTTTTTTGCCACCATGCAACTTGTGGGATCTTGGCTCCCCAGCCAGGTATCAGACCCTGTCCTCAGCAGTGAAAGTATGGAGTCCTAACCACTGGACTGCCAGGGAATTCTGAGGCAAGGATTTCTTAGTGACATCAAAGACACAGTCCATTAAAGAGAACATTTTTAAATTGGACTTGGCGACAAATTTAAAAATGCCTGCTCCTTCTAAGACACTGAAGAGAATGAAAAGACAGGCCACAGAAAATATTAACAGATCACATGTCTTCTAGGTAACATGTAAGAATAAGTAAAGCACTCTTAAAATTCAGTATTAAGGAAACAGCCCAGTACAAAAGCAAGTGATTTGAGCAGACATTTCACCAGAGAATATAATGAGGTAGCAGATGAGCATGTGAAAAGATGGTCAGAATTATTAGCCATTGGGAAATGCAAATTAAAACCACATTGAGACACCACTAACCACCCGCTACTGAGGAGAAGACGTACCAAGTGCACCCAGGGCGTGTGGCCAGTCCAGCGCATGGACGGGGGCCTGAAAAATGGTGTAGCTGCGCTGAAGACAGCTCGGCAGTTTCTGAATATGCTGAGTGCATGCTGGTCACATGATCTCCTAGTGCTTCCCAGGAGGGATGAGGGCAGGTGTCCCTATAGAGACCACACTGAGAACACACAGCCACAGCACGGGAGGGTGCATCCTATGGGATTTGTGTGTGTAAAGTGACAGAAAGCAGATGCATGGGGGGTGGGGGACAGTTACAGAGGGGCACAGGAGACTTGGGGTGTGGCCGTGTTAGTTGTCTTCAGGAAAGTGTGGTTTCAGAGGTGTGTTAATGTTTCAGAATGTATCAAACTATCTGTTTTGTTGTGTTACTTACTTTCAATAAAGATGTTTTAAACTGAAGGAACAGTTAGCATATGAGCTGCCTGGCCTCAATCTGATGAGTCCCTGGTTAGTTACCCTGGCAGCCACTGTTAGGCATAGTAACACCTCTAAGTGTGGCAGCTGAAGGAAGAGGTGGTTTTCTGTTACTAAATCATTTCAGGTGGAAAATCCTGTTAACTGCTTTTGTAACAAGTTCTACTTGGTGAGACTTCGCTGTGGTTCAGTCAGGTGTTGAGGACTTTTTGTGGATCCTCCATGAGTCCTTGTGGCCTGTGAGGTAGGGATTGTTTCTGTCTCCATTTTCAGACCAAAAGCCAGACACAGAGGGGTTACACTTGCCGACGAGTGTCAGGCCTGGGGGATGGTGTGCCACCCCTGCCACGTGCAGCCACACTGCCTCCACCAGCAAGGTCTGCTAAAGCACGCGGGACACCCAGTGGAGTTCATCGTAGCTTGCTGGAAGTGAGTGTGAAGACAGAGATTATCTGCGCAGTGGTGTGCATGTGGCACGGTGGAGAGCAGTCTTCCCCCAACGTGAGGGTGGCAGCCCCTCAAAGGGGCCTCTGTCGCCTGCGGCTGACTTCAGTCCGACCACCTTTCCCGTTTAGCCCTTCCTTCCTCCAGGGTGCGGACATCTTAGATAGCGTCTATTGTGTATTAAATTTGGCTCTGAAATCATTAGAGCAGAACTTCCTGACTCTCACAGGGAGGCTGGGGAGACCTGAGTACTGGGCCTGGGGAGTCTCCCCATGCACCACGGAGCATTTGGAAGCCGCAGAGGCTTCCTGGACCCACAGGTTGTGGGGGCGACAGCCTGCAAAGATGGGCTCTGGGCAGCAGGTGGGCTCTCCCCGTTAGGAACCTGCCTGCCGCACCCTGCACCCTGCCTGCTTGGGCTCCTCAGCTCCCGCTGTGCAGTGCTGCCAAGGCCCTGGGGTCTCCTAAGTCTGCTCCAGTGCTTTGTTACCTATAAATGCAAGGTGGACTGAGATGCATGTTCCTTTCTGGTTCAAGAATTTTCTTAGCAGGCACAAAATAGTATTCATGTGCTAGGTTAAGTAAATTTGAGTTTTAAATTATTCAGTACAATAGCAGTATGTTTGCAACTTTTTAAAAGCTTTCTATAACATGTTTCTTATCAGATGTTTTGTTATGGAATGTAAATTCTTTATTTGCATTTTACTATTTTGAAGATAGAAAACTTACTATTTCCAAATGTGACATTGCATAGGAGCCATAATTATCTTCTGTATGGTGGTAAAACTAGATAGTGCCTTCTAAGTAATGGGCATTAGTAAACAAAAGAGGGAATCGGCAGTACTTGATACCATTTCTGTGTAGGGAGGATGGAGCGGCGTTAAAAAGGTACTTTTTTAATTTTTGTGTGCTCTGCAGTCTGTCCATGGAGCCGGAGTACTTAACTACTGTCTCCAGGTACATGGTTGGTTTTTTAAAGAAACTATTTTGGTAGGAGAGGGTGGCTTTGTGCAGCTTGTGGAATTTCAGTTCCCCAGCCAAGGAGCAAACATGAGCCTGACAAGCCACGTCCTAACCCCTGGAATGCTGGGGAGTTCCTGGTGTGTGCTTAGCTTTTGTTAGACAGTAAACCCCCCTGGGTGCTTTTAGCCCTGTGATGGTCCTGCTCACTCAAGGACTGGTGCCAGGTCTTGGGAAACCAGGGAAGTGTGTTCTGGAAGATGTAGGAGCCAATTCCAGGCAGCAGACCAGATGCCTGCATGGCACCAGGGGCTTTTCCTCTCCCCTGATGTCTGAGTGTGCATGGATTTCTTAAGCTGATACTCAGGTTCCCAGAAATTCAGTTTGCGTGGAAGTGGCTTTTGGCTGTCAGTGACTTTGTGAATTTATCTGTATATGTTTTATTATGATTTGAAAGTATAAGAACATTTATTTTCAAAAGGTAGTAAACTGAAGGGGCTTCCTAGGTGGCACTAGTGGTAAAGAACCTGCTTGCCAACGCAGGAGATATAAGAGATGTGGTTTCAATCCCTGGGTCAGAAAGATTGCCTGGAGGGAGGGCATGGCAACCCACTCCAGTATTCTTGCGTGGAGAATCCCATGGACAGGAGCCTGATGGGCTGCAGTTCATGGGGTCACAAAGAGTCGGACAGGACTGAAGTGATTCAACACACACTGAGACTCCTCTTTCTGCTTAGAGAACATCAGCTGGGGACCTGGAGCCAATCAGACTTTTGTAGCTGTAATAGGTAAATTCACTTTCCCAATAGAGTCTATGTTGTATCTTTTTTGTTTATTTACAGAACTAATATACCATCATTGTATCAATTGATTTCTGGTGAGAATGGTTACATTTTTACCTTGTACTGATGCTTCAGGGAATATGCTTAAATTGCCCTTAGATAGTAGATTGAGAAGGAGGCTATGCTACACTGTCTTAAATGTAGAATGTGAGAAGCAGGTCTCCCCTGTATGCATTGTCTAGCAGTAAACAATAAATGGGGTCTGTGCTTTTTCTTTAAAAACTTGTATTTGGGGGTCTTCCCTGGCAGTCCAACAGTTAAGACCCTGCACTTCTAATACAGGGTTTGTGGATTTGATCCCTGATCGGGGATCGGGGAACTAGGATCCCACATGTCTGCCATGTGGTTTGGCTAAAAAATAAATAAAATTTGCATCAGAAAATTCAGAAACAGGAAAAATCTCATGAGATAGCTTAGATTTTGGGGGCAGACTATTTAAATCATTGCATTAAAATTTTTTTTTCATTTATTATCTTACTTTTGGCTGTTCAGAGTCTTCGTTACTGTGTGTGGGCTTTCCATAGTTGGGGTGAGCAGGGACTGCTTTCTAGTTGTGCTGGTTTCTCTTGTGGCAGTGCATGAGGTCAGTTGACTTGTGGCATGTGGGATCTTCCATACCAGGGATGGAACCCATGCCCCCTTGCATTGGCAGGCATATTCCTATCCCCTGGACCACCAGGGAAGTCCTAAATCATTGTATTCTAAGAAAATGTAACACAGTGTCAAAGAACATGTGTAAGAATTTGCTGGATGCTTTTTAAATCCGGAGCCAGATGAGAATTCTAGATGTAATGGGATCTCCTGTCTTAGTCTCCATTACCATCTTTTACCTGTATAAAAGCTAACTATGGCTTACTGAGTGTTGAATATGTTGATATCTGCTACTTCTTAGAAGATAACAAATGTTTCATCAAAACTTATTTTTTATCACTTTTGAATCATATAAGCCTCCAGGGTCAACCATTGAGTTGTTCAGACAAATTTGGGCATTATTGGGACTGACTCGCATAACAGCCAGCTAACATGGCAGCGTGATCCATGTCAAAATACAATACGATCTGCTTGAGGAATACCTGTGCGTCTATATTTTTAAAATGAGACACATGACAAATTGCATATATACTTGCAGTCAAACAGTACCAAGAAATAATGACTTTTTAAAAAATTTCTTAAGAGAATGTTCAAACATAGATTAAAAGAATAGTATTACCTAAAATCATGCAGCTCGAACAAAACTCTCCTAGTTTTAACCTCTCTTCTTCCTATCAGTCTCATTTCCCTCAGAAGTAAGAAGCACATCTTAAATGGTTATGGTTTTTAGCTTCATTGTGACAACGAACAGAAGAGCTGCGACTCCTTGTAATCGGATACCCAGACCATATTCAGGTTGTCCTGTTTTTTTCTGTACATTCGGATTTTAAATGGATTCTAGGTCTCTTAACATTTAAAAAGAAACTATTCTAATGGGAAATTGAAACGTAGAAAAAGTTAATAAATAGCATAAGGACCTCCTATCACCACACTAAAGCAATTACTAAGTTTTGGCTGGATGTGTTTTTCTATGCCCTCCTGTTTCCCTCCTCAGTTTTTTTAAATCGAATTTCAGACCCAGCATTTTTTTCTTAACTCTGTCAGCCCTACTCCCCACCCTGGGGGTGCCCTGGGAGGAGGTGTCCTGTGCCCTGTACCTTGCCCTGTGGAGTTGTGCTACCTCAATTTTGGAGGTTAACTTGGATTTGGGAATAAAGGGAAAAAACAAAAAAGCTGGTGAAATTGGTTTAAATGCCTCATGCGAACTCCTCTCTCCAAATGCTGCTTTATTTGGAGGTGAGGTGTGGAACCCGTTTGGCCAAATAGGTCAGCAGACTCCTGCCCCTGGGGCCCAGGGTACCATCAGGGCTGCTGCTTCCCCCGGCAGTTAAGTGCAACAGGGGCCCTGGTGGGTGGTGTCTTGGCTGCCTGCCCTTCAGTGGGCTGAGCCTGCCTGTTCTTGGCTGCTTCGTGGAGGGTGCACTTCGTGATCTGATTGCTGATCACAGAAAGGCTTCCGGAGCCCTTTGCAGTGGTCTCGCTAGTGCTCTTCTCCACCCCGGCACTTGCAGACCAGAGTGGAGAGTGAGGGGTGGACATCACCTTCCTTGTCTGTACAGAACGAAAACCCAAATTATACTTTGATACAGGGGAGAGGACTGGGCTCTTGCTAGGCTGTGAAGCTGCTCGAAGCCGCTGCTGGACATATCATTCATAGTACTTGCTTTTACTTTACATTTCTGTGGAAAATGTTTCCTAAACAGGTGAAAGCTAGTGGCAGATGTGGGTCACAAAGAACAGAAGTGAGGCTCTCAGCAGGTCCTGTCTTAGTGGATTAGACTGATCAGGGTGCTGAGTCAGCATGGCCAGTACTTAGTTATGACTTTGGCCCTGGAGGAGAGAAGGAGCCTAGGCCACGTAACCGATGGTGGGCTTCCTGGAGGCTCTGGGGGACTGAGGACAGTGAGGAGAGCGGCAGAGACGCCACATGTAAGTGAAACTTTCAGTGTTATTTGTCTTTGTCATCAAAGGAATTTGAATGGCATGTCCAGCCTTTGGAAAAAAGAGAAAAGTATGACCAGTAATTCTAACAAAAATGCTGTTCTTAACGTTTTGGCCTTAAAATAGTAAAATTATTACACGCACATTTGTTTTTCATTTCACATATAATGAGCACTTTTCAGGGGTTTTATGCTGTCTTCATTGTTATTAGTGATATTTAATAGTTCATCCAGTAAAAAGTTAATATCAACTAGTTTGCTGGGTTTTTTTTAATGGAAAAATTGTAAGTGCTTCCTGGTTCAAGGCCCAGATAACCAGTTAACTTACATATATACATATTATATACATATACATAATTTTTCTTTTTCCCTTATCCATACACATATGTATGATAATGTGAAAAATCAGAGCTGCCCACTACTCCTGTGTTTCTCCAAAAATAACCATTAACATTTTCTCATGTATGTAGAAAAAAGATTGCTTACTTATGTGAGCATACATGTGTAGTCTTTTTATAGACACAAAAGGAGAAGTTTCATCCTTTATGTACATTCCTGTACCCCATTTACTGCATTTTCTGTCTCTCCACAGAAGAGCATTCAGGGTGAACTTCTAGTTTGTGGGAGTTTAGAGTGGTTCTGCTTCCTGTCAGTTTGTTCTGCACGTGTGTGCGTGCTCCTTGCTGTCCTTGGGGTGCCGGCTTCTCTTTGGGGGAGCCCTCACTGCCTGGTCCTTTCATGCACATCCTGTGAGGCCAATTCAGTATCCACTAGCTTGGGAAGGAGGAGGTCCTGGTTGGTGCCAGGTCAGAGTGAACCCCAGAGCTCCCAGGTACCCCTCATCAGGGAAAGTCCCTCTACAGATACCTTCTTCAACGTGGCAGAATATAGAATGTGGCTGAATTTTGTTTTAAATGTCTGCCAGTAGGTTCTCTTTCTCACCAGACTGTTAAGATAAATTTTGGACCTTTCTGGGCTCTTATTTTTATTGGTAGTAGCCTAGTCGCTTTGGAGAAGGCTATGGCACCCCACTCCAGTGCTCCTGCCTGGAAAACCCCGTGGGCTGAGGAGCCTGGTGAGCTGCAGTCCTCGGGGTCTCGAAGAGTCAGACACGACTGAGCGACTTCCCTTTCACTTTTCACTTTCATGCATTGGAGAAGGAAACGGCAAACCACTCCAATGTTCTTGCCTGGAGAATCCCAGGGACAGGGGAGCCTAGAGGGCTGCTGTCTATGAAGTCGCACAGAGTCAGACATGACTGAAGCCACTTAGCAGCAGCAACAGCCTGCTCGCTTAGTTGGTTAAAGAATCTTTCAGCAATGCCGGAGACCAGGTTTTATCCCTGGGTTGGAAAGATTCCCATGGAGAAGGAAATGGCGACCCACTCCTGTATTCATGCCTGGAAAATCCCATGGACAGAGGAGCCTGGCAGGCTACAGTCCACAGGGTCGCAAAGAGTGGGACACTGCTGAGCACCTTTTCTTTAAATATTAACAAATATGAATTTTGGGTCTCTTGAGATTTAACTGTAGACACTGATCATAGACAGAACTGTAATCAAAAGGCAATATTAATAATTTAATGATAAAAGAAATAGATCCGGTTTTCTTCTTTTTGCTTGTGGCTGAAGGTTGAAGTCAGCAAGTACTGTTAACTGCTTCTGAAATTTTGTGAGGTAACTGAATTGGAGTTTGTCATTTTAAAGCTACTTAGGTTTTCAATAAGTTAATTTCTCTAGTTTGAAGCAATACGTCTTGATGATTATCATGTATATATTCTTTTATAATATGTAAAAAAGAGGATCTAGTTAAAAGAAATATTTAATTTTAAGATCTCAAGAGCGATTCCACCTAATACTAGAATTTGGGTCTTGACCTGTTTATCTTGATCCTAGGAGTTTATTAGGTTTTCCTTACTTAAAAACTAGCTCAGCTTTTTAGTGTTTAAATTAAGATCAGAATGTATGGTTTATTGACTAAAACTCACCATTTAATTAGTGTACCTTATGATAATGTTAGTTGTTAGTTTTCTTCATGTGGATTTTGGAAGGATTGAAGGAAGTCGCTTATCCACAGACTAAGAACAGTTCTTTACTGATGAGGGCAGGGGTGTTACTGGGGCAAAACTATCCTTGACTCAGCGGACTGTTCCTTATGATAATAACTGATCACGTGTGGATGCACATGCTCAGGAGGGTGGGGTGTGCAGCACAGTCTGGAAGCTTAGGGGCACATCAGCACAGCTTTCTATTTTAAAATGATTTCAGTTCTCTTGGCCCTATTATTTCACACATTAATATGCATTAGCTGCAGTCCTTTGAGTTTATATGTGAGGATAAGAGAATCAGCCCAGTTATTGTGGAGGGTAACTTCAGCTGAGCTCCACTTGTCAGGGAGGTGCCAGGGGTCTGCAAGGGTGAAACTTACGGTACCCCCTCGAAGCAACGCCTCTCTCGTCACTTGGGCTTGCCTCCCCTGCCTTTGAATGTCCTGCCGAGATGCCTCAGTCCCACGTCCGGCCCTACCTGTTAGTCTTTTCCTGGCAATGGTGTGGACCTCCTTTTAGGGTCAGTGCTAGTGCCTTGCTGTCTCTGGAAGCCCAGCACGTCTGTGTTTCCTGCGAGGTGCGCCCAGCAGCCAGTGGGACTTGTTCTGTGAATACACCAGGGCTGCAGAGGCAGGTGAGGGCAGCAACCAGAATGTAACATGCTTTTCAAAGGTGCTTTTTACTGGGGAAAGTATTCTTATTTTCTCAATAAATATACATCAGTACAAACTATATCACAGTTATTTTTTGTGAGGAAAAGGAAAGTCTAAAGTCTATCTAGATTTGGAACTAACAACTGTGTTTCTTGGGTCATCCAGATAATTTCTCCCAGATGGGCTCCAGTCTCAAGAAAATAAAGGACACTGTTAATTAAATATCTGGTATATATTATAATAACCTTGTGACTTTCACACAAAATCGAGGATGGAAGAATCTCCCCCTCTGTATTTGCATAGGAAATTGAGGCCCTTGCAATATGCTGTGCTTGCAGGTGGGAGCTAAATGTGTTCTTAAGTGATTAAAAGATGTTTGTGATTGTTTCTTTGGCTTTGTGATATGTTGGTCACAGTTAGGATTGACTTAACAGCTGTGTTCTTGGTCAGAAATACAACCCCCAACTATGGCATTCCCCTGGGAAAATACATCTCTTGTTTAACAGATAATTTTGTTTTGACAGTGATTTCAAGAATAGTGTCTCGTGAGCCTAGGGGTAGGGCTGGGGCAGGAGTGGGCAGCAGGGTGCTTGTACTGAGCCCTCTCGGGCCTGTGTCTGGAAGGGCTGCAGTGATGCTTCTGAGTCTCCTGGGATCCCAGAGCCCATTTTGGTGGGAGAGTAAGTTGTCCTGAATCAGAGGCCTGCTGGACACCAAGCTGAATCCTTCTGGGATTGCTGTGTGACCTGCTGATGTCCTCTGGGCAGTCATGGGTTCAAGGTCATCAATATGCCTTTGAGGTGCTAGGTTGCCAGGTGGCCGCTGTGCCCCATCCTGAACTAACTGCCCTGAGTTTTCACGTGAGAGCTGTTCTAAACATCACTCTTAGGTTCTTGAATTTATAGTGAGGTCCAGATGCTCGGTGAAAACAGCTTCTAGACAGACTTTTTCTCTTTCAGCCCACCACCACCTTCTGTGCTGTCTGCTGTACATTTTTCGAGACTCATGTACAAGAGTACTTGCTGACCCAGCCCTTGTGGACATTTTATGTGTTCTGATGAAGACTAAAGAAAAGTTCTCTGACTTATAAAGAAACCACAGCTCTCAAAATTTCAATTCCCTTTTCTCACCAGCTTCATTAAATGACTCAGTTATTGTTTATTCATTTTTGGTACATGTTTTTCTCTTTCAGATCTCAGATTCTTTGAGGTGGCTTTGAAGAGCACTAAGATTAGAAGATGAGTGAACTTGACCAGTTACGGCAGGAGGCCGAACAGCTTAAAAACCAAATTAGAGTACGTAAGCTACCTGTGTGCTTCATTTTATTAATCATTTGGATTTTAGCTGTGGTGTTACCATTTTAAGGAAAGATGGGTTTCAGAATGGCTATTCCTTGTTTTGGATTGAAATTGAATCTTAATTGGCCCAGGATGTAGAAACTATAGATCCAGATGTTTGGCCTAGAACCTTATTTTCAGAATTTGTTTCTAGTATATTGTTACTTGAATACACACAGAATGTTTCCATAGAAATGATAGACATCTTTCAGAGCCTCTTTTCTTAACCTTGGGAATTAGCTTCGGGACCTTCTTTTGGCCACCGTAGAGTGTGTGTCTGCTTCCCCACTGTGACCCCTGAGTTGAGGGCAGGAAACTTGTTTAAAAGCAAGAGTGTCAACAATAATAGAAGTATTGTAGATGTGGGTGATTTGTTCTTGAGTGCTCCCTCGGGAGTGTTTTGGCTGTTAGAGATGCTGACTTGAAGATAAAAATGGCTGGGTCCTGTCCAGCAGCCCGTTGGAAAGAAGGACAGTTGCAGAATTGTCCAGTACCTCCTCACCACCCCTCCATGCAGTCTGCTGGTGGGTTTGCAGAGGCATGCTGCAGAGCCACGGGTATTTCAAAGGGGAACCTAATTATTTCCTTTTAAATGACCAATTGTATGCTCCAAGGGCCTGATGGTAATTGGAAGGAAAGACCAGTGTCATTTTAGCCAGCTTCTTAACTGAGCTTGAGAAAAGATAAGGGGATTATTTGAGATACGCGCCAAAGAGGAGACAGAAGAGATCCTTCTACTGTAAGAATTTCTAATCTCAACATTTAAAAGATACAGTATAGCTCAATAAGGAAGACTTAGCAGATTTAATACATCCAGCCACACTCTGGAATATAGAAGTCAGAACATTGTTTTTTCTAACAACAAATTGTTGTTCACAAATAGTGGGTTCAGATCTATTTGTAGCAAATAAAGTCTGTATGGTATAGGTTTAAAAAAAAATCCAAATATTGTGGGAAAAAATAAAGGTTGAAAGTGAGTATTGCATCTCAACCCATTTTTTGTGAAGCACATGCATCCCTCCTCATAGGGAACAGATCGTCCTGTGAGCCATGTGTGGACTTGAAAACTGTACAAGGAATCCAGTAGGATTAATTTTTAGCAACTGTATCTAAATCAGTATATATAAAAGATTACCATATTGACATGTAGTTAATAAGTACATTTATTGCATTACACTCTTGGTGCTGAGCCTTGCCAATTCAGTGTCGCTAGCACAAAACTGCCTCAGTGTGCACCTCTGGCATCTTCGTGGCGTCCCCTCCCCATGGACCGTCCGCAGGTAGAGCCAAAGAGCGAACAGCCCTACCTTTGAAGCCCTGCTGGTTTCTTTTTCTTTGCACAAAACAGAATTGGCAGTACATCAAACTGGAATGGAAGACTCTCTAACTAAAAGGAAAACCTTTTTTCCTGTTTGCCCAAGAAACAAGTACTTGTTAAAGAATACAGACACAATGAGTCCAACAGGAGATGGTGGATGACGCTTGGAGGGTCTCTTTTTCTTAGATTGGTATTTCAGCTGAAAGACTCCAAGGCACCATCTCATCTGACCTGTGGTGGTGTCTGTGAAGAACGCTGACTGAAATGTGGTGCGTCTTAGGCACACGAGCTTCTGACAGATGAAGGAGAGCTCCAGGGCTAACCTTGCCAGTGAGCACCCCAGGCCGATGGGCATGTTCGGGCATTGCAGTTACTGTGGCCCTGGTGGATGGCCTCACCATGTGCTGTCCTGTGCTGGTGGGACATCCACCCAGATATGGCCTGACTGACTGCAGGCCAGGGTATTCTCCTCTGCAGAGGGACATGGTGGTGATTTTTCTCAGTACAGACAGACCGAAGCCTTGGCTAAACAATAAGCCGTTGTGAACATTGCCCCAGGCCATTTAGTTGGAATTGAGTCTGAAGAGTGCTGAACATCACTGTTAGTCTTAGCAGCTGCAGAGATGGCTCCTATGAGACAGCACTCTGCACAGTGTAGATGCTTGTCCTGAGGAGTGCTGCAGACTTTTACACCAGCACTTGTGGGTCCTGTGTTTAGTTTCTAAAATGAATTTTCTCTGTTCTCTTGTGTCATCACAGTCTGCTGTGGACATTACAAAATCCATTTTAATCTCTGGACAGTAACCCAGGCAAAGCTGCTTATGCCCTTGGTTTGCTTTTTCCTTTAAAATAATTCTTGTCTAGTGTCTCACCCAGGGCCTTCCCTGGTGTCTCGTGGTCAGGACTCTAGGCTTTCACTGCGGTGGTCTGGGTTCAGTCCTTGGTCAGGGAACTAAGATCCCACAGGCTACATATGACATGGCCCCCAATTTTTTTTTTTTAATACTCATCTTTTTTTTAAATTGAAAGCCTCGTATAACATCAGTAAGAACGGTATTCAGAAGTGAATACTGAACATAGGGACCGTAACAAAACCATGCATGGGAGACCTGCTGCTTGGGATCTCCCCTCCGCCTGGTCCTGACACCAGAGTAGGTACTGGCACAGAAATACTCAATTATATAATTTTCCTGTTTTAATTGTGTAATTAAATAGGTAGAATTAACTGAGCAGAGTGGCTTCTAATAGGATAATTTAAGTTAAATTTGGAATCTAGCTATTTGGTATATTTATAATAGCCATCTCTTTGAGTATGTCTCCATGTTCTAGGTTGGTAAATACTACCACCAGCTTCATGAAGTTAAAATAATTAGCAGTGAGGCTGTTGGCCCCTGGAGAAGGTCTCCTGGACGCCTTCAGGAGCGTGCACATGAATGTTCAAATGTGTATCAGTGAGCACAGGTGGGCAGATGGCTACACAATGGCAGAGTTTTATGAGAAATTGTCAGTTTCCTTTAAAATTATTCCTACACCCAAATTTTCTTCTTAGTCCCCACTCCTGCACTCAGAGTCTTATCCTTTCAAAGCCAGTGTCTCATTTCCATTCATAATGTGTGGCTTTCTGTTTGTAAAAGTCATATCCACATTTGAGATTTCCAGATTTATTTTCTAGCAGCTTGGATCGCTTAGGAACAACAAGGACATCTTCATTAGCTTGAGGAACATCCCTTTTTATTACATTTCTTGCCTGCTTCACAAGGTCATTTCACAGATAAGAAAGCAAGCAGCAGGATGTGACCAGCCAGAGATTTGGTTGCCTTGACTCCAGACCCTTTGCTCCTTTCCATAGAGGTCAGCATCAGTGATTGTTTGGCTTGAAAACACAGTCCTGAGTTAACATTCTAGAAGAAAAGTTCCGTGGGCTGGCCGTTCAGTGCTTTTAGACATTGTTTCTCGGGCCCCACGACTCAGGACACAGGTGCAGTACTGTGGGAGGTGCTGAAGGCTGCAGGCAGGGTGCTGTGCATTAGTGGGGGGATGATCTGCGGGAGCGGGGATCTGCAGGCTGAGGTGTGTCCGTGTGTGGCTGGTTCTGTGTCCACCATGCCCTGGGCTCGAGGCAGGGTGGGCAGGCTCTTGGTAGAGGCTCTGAAATTGCTTCCCTTGTGTAGCTCAGCTGGTAAAGAATCCACCTGCAGTGCAGGACACCCTGACCCTGAGTCAGGAAGATCCCCTGGAGAAGGGATAGGCTACTCACTTCAGTGTTTCCTGGGCTTCCCTGGTGGCTCAGCTGGTAAAGAATTCACCTGCATCGCGGGATGCCTGGGTTCGATGCCTGGATTGGAAGATCCTTTGGAAAAAGGAATGGCTCCCCATTCTAGCATTCTGGCCTGGAAAATTCCATGGACTCTATATCCATGGGGTCACAAAGAGTTGGACACAACTGAGCGACTTTCACTTTAACTGAGACTGCGGCCTGGGTCTGGGGGAGCCTGTTCTGGGATTAGCACTGATGTCCCATTGTCATTTCCCAGGATGCTCGGAAGGCGTGTGCAGACGCGACGCTCTCTCAGGTAAGGACCACTGATGCAGAGCCACTGACTTTCTGTAGAGGCTGGTGCTTGTGGAGCCTGCTCTAGGCCTCTGGAAGGAGCTTCTCGGACTTGGTACACAGTGAGGCTGGGCCCCCTGTTTGAAGATTCTCGTTTGCAGGTCATTGTCAATGCTGGGCATAGGCTGTGGTGAGTTTTAGATAAAACATAAATACCTCTCTAGCCTTAAGTAATTATGTCCTCTTACAGAGGTCAGAGTCGTAAATATTATTACAGTTTCAATATGGATGTTTTGAAGTTACTCTCCCTCCCTAATTAGGTCTGCCTTAGAACTTTAGTTTCTAAAGTCCAGTTTGGCAGATTCTCAGAGATTCAAACCCAAGTTATGACCCATGGCTCCACTCCTAGGTATGCACTCGGAGACTAGAGCTGATGCTCAGACCAGCCGGGGTACGAATGCTCCCAGCAGCTGTGTGCCCTCAAGGATGAGAGCAGGGCCAGGCACAGCCTATCCACACAGTGGGACTTAGCCGTAGAAGGGTGAACTTTGAGACACGGGTGCTTAGTGAGAGGAGATCACATGTTGTGTGATTCTGTGTATATGAACTGTCCAGAACAGATCACCCTGTAGAGACAGAAAATAAATTCATGCTTACCCAGGGTTGAGGAGGAGGCTGTAGGGAGTGACTGCTTAGTGGATGAGGGGCTTCCTCTGGGGGTGATGATGAAGATGGTTTGGAATCAGACACCGCTGACAGTGGAACAATGTTGTGAATATACTAAATATTGCTAAATTATATATTTTCAGATGGTGAATTTCACCTCACTGAAAAAAATTTTTTTGTCTCAAACACTGAACAGAAATGTGAAAGAAAAATTATATTCCTTCTTCTGTTGAGGATGATTACATTTTTTACATCATCTCAATGCTTTAGAAGCTATTGTTTAATTGGGGTTAAACAGTAAGTTAAAGTTAGACTGCTAGGATCACCTACATTTGAATTCTCAGATGCACTTTGGACTCTACATTTTTTAAAGCCCACTGTGGTGACACACTTACCATTTGTCGACCCATAGTCATGAACATCAGGTTCTTGTGTGTTGGGTGAACAGTAGGTGTGCACATGCAATTTTGTGCCTTAAACTCCAGAGTGCAGAAGAGATGACCACTTTTGTCCAGCTCAGCACACAAAGCACCAAGCAGTCTATGTTCCTGGAGCCCTGTTAGATGGTGATGTAACTGAGGAGGCTGTAATTAGGAGGCCTTTGAGGGCCGGACAGAGGCAGGAGGAGCTGGGCCTGGATGGCCAGTTAGTGCGCTAATGGAGGTTGGGGGAGGAGGCTCTGGGCCAGCACCAAGCTGCTGCACCTGGGGTGGGGCCTCACGATGGAACGAGGCTGGGCTAACTGGCAGGAGCCAGGCAGGCACAGCCATCCAGGGCAGTGGTGTCACTGAGCAGAGTGGGTGTGAAGGAGACTTCGGCAGAGGGGGCAGGGGAAGAGTGGCCTCCCATAGTGTTAACTCTTGGTAACTTTTATTTTTAAGATCACAAACAACATTGACCCTGTGGGAAGAATCCAGATGCGCACCAGGAGGACGCTGAGGGGACACTTGGCCAAGATCTATGCCATGCACTGGGGCACCGACTCCAGGTGTGTGGGTGGGAACGCAGGCATGTGGGCATTCATGGTAGCGGGGTGGGGCTGGAGCCCACAGGCTGGGATTGGTAAAGGGAAAACTGGGCACTGCTGTCAGATGTGTAGCAGGCAGGACAGCTGGCCACACTGCTGTTCCCCTGTCACCACCCTCCGCTCAACTTTGTCTTCGCAGCTCCATGGCACAGTGCCTGTGCCACCTCGGATGGGGTGGTGCCTGTCCTCTGTGTCCCCTGAGGGTTGACCTATCCCCTCTGTGTCACCTTGAGGTGTGACCTGTCCTCTCTGTGTCACCAGGGGGTGCTGCCCTGTCCCCTCTGTGCCATCTTGAGGGGTGACCTGCCCACTTGGCCATGGCTCTTCTTTCTAGCCTGTTCTTATGGCCTCATGACCACACCCTCTCCTGGTTTTGGTGACCTGGTTCAGAGATCAGATGCCAGTCCATGTGGTGTCGGGAGAGTTAAAACAGTGATGCCTGTGTCCTGAGGGCCTGCACTGGGGCACAGAGCATGTACATGAGAGGTGCTGTCTCTGCCTCTCCCTGGCCTGCCCGCCCCACCCCCTTTTCTCTAGTGATCCCTCTGTTCTTGAATTCTGCCTATGTTCACACCTCTTTCTAAGTGACTAGTCACCATTGCTCTCTGGGCCTCCTTCCCCTTCCTCGTCCCCCGTTTCCCTTCACCTGCAGCATTGCTGAAATGAAATCCATCCAGCTCCTTCTGTCTTCCTGTTGGAGGGTACTGGGAGTCTTTCTCCATTTTCCTCCCAAATAATTAAAGAAAAAGCCATGTGATGTTGTGACTGTAATGTGTTTTTTCAGATACCTAACATGTTATACTTTGAGCATCAGATGCTTTTCTCTGAGTTGCATTTTTTTCTTTTCATGTTTTAATTGTCAAGAATTTTCTGCTTGGTATTTTTTTCTTTGTTCGTGAAATTGGCTGCTTTAGTGTGTCAACAGCTATAGAACAAAAGATTCTATTTTTAGTGTGTTCTGTACAGTATCCCATATAATTCCAAATGCAAATGAGAGCTAACTTAGATCCTGTTAATGATGGCAATGATCAGAAAGAATAGAAGAGGAAAAAAGGAAAATTGCCCTTACTAATCCATCCATCCTAGACTCTTTTCTCAAAAAATACATGGCAATCATATAGTGTCTTACCCTTGGGGTCTTTCCTGATATGTGGGAACATCAGTGTCCTGGTTAGACAGGAAGTTGGATGGACTGTGATGTGTCACTTGTGTCCTGAGAGGTGACTGAGAGCTGTGTTCAAAGAACTATGGCAAGTGTGTAGCCAGAGCTGTGACGATGAAGAGAGGGGCTTAGAGGTCAGGGAGCCCCTAGATCATGCAGGTGTCCTGACCACATCCTCAAGGCTCTGTGTGCCCTCTGGTTCGAACACTCTGTTCGGGAATCCAGTGGTGGAACGTGCGAATGTGAGGAAGCAGCAGCTCCAATTCAGGGTCGTGGTCCCCACAGAGCAGGGTGAGGCAGAGTACCAGGAAGGCTGCTGGGCACCACCTGGCTTGTTGACTTTCTTGGACAGTGTAGGGTACATGGACGTGTGTTGTACAGCTGGTTTTCAAATGACAATTACTGGTATAATGCCCTTACACAAGGGCTGTTTTATAATCATAAACTAGGAAAACAAAAAATGATAAGCCCTTTGGAGACTTTTCTCCCCTAGATAGCCATGCTTTTTGGAGAGTAA
>SJYC01056780.1:0-21846 GCA_006408675.1 Madoqua kirkii
AAGGGCTGTTTTATAATCTAAACTAGGAAAACAAAAAATGATAAGCCCTTTGGAGACTTTTCTCCCCTAGATAGCCATGCTTTTTGGAGAGTAAAATTTTCTTCTTTAACATCAGAAGTTTTTTTTTTTAATGTTTTGGATGCACATTTTGTTGATGGCATCTTCAGAGACATGAAAGTTTATTATACAACTTTTTTTTTTCATGACTCAGGGTTAATGAGTCATAATAATAATTTGGGAATACCAGTTATTTTATTATATTTGAGTGGTTCATGGGTATTCTCAGACTGTTGCATTAGTTAGCTGGTTGTATTTTAAAACTATAGGAGAAGGACTTGCTTGGTGGTCCAGTAGTTAAGACTCCATGTTCCCAGTACAGGGGCCTGTATTTGATTCCTGGTCAGGGAACTAGATCCTACATGCCCCAAGGAAGATTGGAGATCCTGCATGCCACAGCTAAGACTCGGCACAGCCAAATAAATAAATACTTTAAAAACAAGGGAATAAATTTAGAAATTTTTCAGGGGAGGTAAAGCTATAGGAGATGCCCACAGTGAGGTGTGTGGGTGTGCTTGTGTCAGCACATGTTATATGTGTGTTTATAT
Organism: Madoqua kirkii; assembly: GCA_006408675.1. Taxonomy (NCBI): domain Eukaryota; kingdom Metazoa; phylum Chordata; class Mammalia; order Artiodactyla; family Bovidae; genus Madoqua; species Madoqua kirkii. The sequence continues at coordinate 606 of SJYC01056780.1, forward strand.
TATGTTTATCAATAAATTGTAGTTTTTATATATGAAGTCTACTTTTTATAATGTTTGAGAGTCTCTTTCAATCATGTGAATTAATGTTAAACCTTTTCTCCCTTTCCTGAAATCTGCCAAAGTGATACAATTGAGAGGGAAACACTGCTAACCCATCCAGGCTTGTGAGTGTGAAGGAAGGGGAGGCCTTGGGACCTGGACTGGGGCTTTGGGCCTTCTCTTGGCTCTGCCTCTGTCTCCGAGGAGGGGGGAGATAGGAGCCAGGGCCTCATGGCAGTCCTCTTGGGGATTAAGAGGTGTGTCTTCTCTCACCTTCTGGGGGATCAGGGCTGCTTAAAGGTTCCAACCCTGGGCACGTCAGCAGATATTAAGCTTTCTGACTAGGAGACCTTTGTAGAGGTGACCTTCCCAGGGGATGAGCTTCTTTACGTTGGCTCTGATGTTCCAGCCAACCTGTACTTAGAGGGGCCTGAAAGTAATAGAGCTGCCAAGTGACCCTTGATCTGATACACAGGGTCTTTCAAGTGTGTGATGTATTTATAACTGCACCTCAAGGCAGGGGTTTGCTTTAAGAAATTGCATCCCCAAAATAATAGAGTTAGAGCCTGCACTGGAATTAGTTTTGTCATGCAGAGCTGAACACATGTGTATTCCCTGCCAGACTCCATGTGAAGGAGTCTGTGCATCAGAACATAAGATCAATTGTCAGAGTGACTCAAGTGATGGTACCTTCAGCTTTGAGCAGTTCAAGAAGCCAAATGCACTTGTTCTGAGGTGGTTGAGACCGTGTTTTGATGCAGTCTCTGAAACGGCAGACCTTTCTCCTTGTCCACCCCACTGACAGGTCTCTCCATGGGTGCCTTCTCGCTCGTCCTAGAGCAGCGTCTCCTGTAGGGCAGGTTCCCCAGGTTGTCCAGGAGGGGCTGGTTCCTGGAGTACTTGCGTTTGCAGTTCCTTGCCTATTGGTCGTGCTTTCCTTTGGCAACATCCTGTCCCTCTGTGCAAATGCAGACAATGCACCTCTTCAACACACATGGTCCGTGCTTAGCCCAACTGACCGGAGCAAGAAACTTGGCACAAAAAATGTTCATTAGGCTCTTCTGTGGGACCAGGCACAGCTGTGCTTTAGATTGGCATCTCTTTTAAGGCAGGTGGGAATCCAGTTCCTTCATGGTTCTAGGAGACCTGGATTCCCATTTTGGTGAGAAACAGGTTATAAATTCTGAGTATCTAAAAACTCATTAGTCCTTTATGTTTATGCTTTTTATGTGTCAAAATGGAACATAAAATTATATACTAAATATTTCCTACCACCTTGACTCTTGAAAGATCTGTGGGCTTCCGACTGGTATATGGTGACCAGAAACCCCGGGAGAGCAGCTCTAGGCAACTTGTCTGAATAGCTGAGGGGCTGCGGCTGGGCCTGCACTCTTACCTGTGAGGGTGTTTTCTTCTCATGCTTTCAGAGTTGGTCTAACAGTTAGGACTTTGCTGGGGATTATCTCAAGGGACTGTAACATTGAAGTATGTGTTAGTTGTCGTGAGAATTTAGTTTTCATTTGCTGTCTTTGGGGAGGCTCCAGTGTTGCTGACAAGTTTGCTTTTGTCTCTTTGCTCCAGGCTTCTAGTCAGTGCCTCGCAGGATGGTAAACTTATTATCTGGGACAGCTACACCACAAACAAGGTAGGTACTGCAGACCATACCCTGAAGACCAGCCCGGGCAAAGGCGGGTGTTTAAACTCTGGGTTTACCTATGCACAGTTTGTAAAGGAGAGGGCGGAGGAGCACAGGGTGTCGCTTTTAGAGTAAAGTTGTTTGGGCCAGGTGGAAACCTGGTCACGTAGCTGGCACGTGTGGCCTGTGCTGCCAGGCTGCACTCCTATGCCATGGTTGGTCTTCCTTACAAAGCAGGTGGAGGGAGGGCCTCTTCCATGTTTCTAGGAGCCAAGAATCCAATTTTAGCTCATGGGAAATCTCATGTTTTATTTAAAAATGCAAAAGTATAGTTTTCCATTAGTGACTAGTTTTCACAAGAAATAATCGGAAAGATACTATGCTTTAAAGTATAAATTATTTTAAAAATTTAATCCAAGGTTGTTCAATCTTTACTGAATGAAAAAAAAATATTGTTGGTCTAAATGTGTATAGCAGACAAAATTCAGTTGTATTTTGCTAGAGAATACCAAATGTGTATAAAAAGATTGCGTTACTTAAATCTCAGACACAGGCAGATGTGTGGTAGGATTAATTATAGTAATGTCTAGTTTGATTACTTCACTAAAAATACTTGAGTTTGTGAATTAATTTTATAGTCATTTTGATAGGCCAATGAAATGTTTTCTTCTTAATGTGTAATTTCAGTTTGGAGGCTTTGCTGGTATTCCTGAAGTGCCTGCCTGACTGTAATAAACCTGCATTTGGGATTCTCTGACGGGCCAGTGGTTATGACTCCACATTTTCACTGCCAAAAGCCAGAGTTTGATCCCTGGTCAGGAAACTAATCCTAAAAGCCAAGCAGTGCAGCAATTAAAAACTCTACATTAAATTGTTGTGTAGCACTGAATTTCTAATTAAATTTTTCCTTCATTTGGCCACCCATAAAAATTATTTTCAAACTAATTTTGGCCAGTGTCTTGCTGTGTCACCTCTGGGGCAGTGACAGATGAAGACAGGAAGCAGGATCACAGTGTCGGCAGGCGATGTGTCTGACCCGCGTGCTCACATCATGTGTGTTCTGCCCTTCAGGTCCATGCCATCCCTCTGCGCTCCTCGTGGGTCATGACGTGCGCTTATGCCCCTTCTGGGAACTACGTGGCCTGCGGAGGCCTGGATAACATCTGCTCCATTTACAATCTGAAAACTCGTGAAGGGAATGTACGTGTGAGTCGTGAGCTGGCTGGACACACAGGTACATGTCTCATCAGTAAAGTCACAGTCATGTGTGCTGTGGCCAGGCATTACTGTGTGCCCTGGATACTTGCCTCTTCTCAGTAGCTGTCTTATGAGATTGGCTACAGTAATGGCCAGAGATACTCTGAAAGTGAAATCAAAGACAGGCCTTGATACACTTTAACCAGTAGGAAGCCTTTGGGTTTAAATCACTATAGTGTCTGGTTTTCAAGGATCCTGAGTACTTGGGTCACTGTGTAGTAGCTGGTGGCCCACTTCTTTCCATATCACCATGCCATAGTTCATTCTCTTCTCTGCTTCTGAACCATCTTCCGTCTTGAGCACTTTTCCACAAGGGTTTCCTAATCTAAACACGCATGTTACACAGACCTGTATCCACTTGTGCACGCACACACGCACCCTGACTGATGACTGACCAGCACTCATGCTGCACAGTGCAGAACAGTTCTGTAGGCCCAGGTCTCCTGAATGGAGCCTGCTGGAACTGTTAGATAGTAGGTTGTTTTGCCAAGTTCAGTTTACGTGTGACAGTTACTATTCAGTACAAAAGACATAACATTTCTGGAAAAGGTCTCACCCCAGTATTTTACTTCTCTTGCTGTATTCTCATTCAAAACTACGCCCTTTGCTCATATACTTCACATGCAACCAGAGAATTATAGTTACTGGTGTCCTTTGACATCATTCGGCAGTCTGTTAAATTGATTCTGGCCAGTTAATTGTATATCCTTAAACTTTTAAAGATGCACTGCCTATATTGCAATGATTTCTGTCCTGTGTCATTTCCTGCCTTTTGTTGGCTTTGGGGTTGCTTCCTTCTTAACTCTAGCTTTTTATTAAGGTAGAACCTTAGGCCTGCCTTCTTTTTCAAATTGAGCCTTTAAAGCTGTAAATTCCCCTCCCAAGTGTGGCGTTAGCTATGTTGTCATTCAGTGGGAAATATTTTTAACACCATTTTGATAACCTTTTGTTTCTGATTACATGCAGTTATGTGCAGAAACAACATTCTCTATTGGTTGAGTTTTTCACATTTGTGGAGGCTCCCTTCCCGAGGAGCAGGTGGTCTGACAAGGACATGCTGCGGGTGCTCAGGAGGCCAGGCTGTGGTGCAGTTCTCAGTGTGTTTGTCAGAGCAGGACTTTGACACTATTCACATTTTCTGTGTCTTTAGTTTTCTGAGTTACTGAGGTGGGGTGGGTTTCTCTTTCTGCCTTCATTCTGGGAATTTCTGCTTCTTGAATTCTGACTTCTGTCAGTGGAAGCAGTTATATTCCTGACTGTCATTTCTTCCTGAGAACTGACCCTCTTCCTCTCTCAGAACCTCTGCTGGAAAGTGGCTTTATCTGATGTTCTTGCAACCATTCCAGCCTTCTCAGGCTGACTGTTTGCATGGTGTATTTCTTCCGTCTTGTAACTGGATTTATGAACACAGTCTGTTGTCTACTCTACATGTCTCTGCCTCTCTAGTAGTGTGAGCTTCTTGTCTGCTTCCTGCATTATGGATACACTGGGATTTATGATGACCTCTCCTTTCCCGCCTTCTTTCGGGTTACCTAATTGTTTAAAATTCTATTTTATAGTTTATCTGTTGGCTTTTTGGTTACCTCTTTGAATTATATTTTAAGAGTTTTGTAGGGATTATAGCGTACATTCACAATTCTTAAGGTACAGCCAGGTTTGTTGTGTCCATTTATGTGAAAGACAAGAGTCTTGTAGCCATAAATGTTCATTTCCTGCCTGCCCTTCCTTACCCTTTACAAACTGTTCTTTTTCTAGGTTTTGCATCCTTGTGTGTTATAAGCCCCCAGTATATTGTTACACTTTTTCCTTTAAACATGCTTAGCCATTTGAAGAAAATTGAATAGTCTTTTCACATTTAATCAAGTCTGTACCATTTCTGGTGCTCATTCCTTCCTGTAGACATGTGCTTTCTCCTGGGTGCCCTTCAGCCTGAGGGGCTTGCTTAGCACTTCTTATAGTCGGTTTGGATCTCAGCAAGGAATACCCTCTGTCCTCACCTGAAAATACTGACTATCCTTCATTCCTGAAGAATATTTTTGTTGATGTATTTAATTTTGGGTTGGTATTATTTTCCTTTAGCATTTTAAAGATTTTTCTTTTTCAGCAGTTTGACTAACGTGCCTTGAAGTGCTTTTCTTTGTTTATTGTGCTTCAACACCTTGACTTTGTAAAGTTCTGTCTTTCACTAAATTGGGGAAATTTTAGAGGTCTACTTTCTGTTCTTGGTGCTCTCTCCTCTTGTGCATTCACGTCAACTCTTAGATTCCACCTCCCGCTTCTCCAGAGCTGTCCTCTAGTGCATGTGTCTTCTGTCACCACCATGGTGTTGTTAAGACTACCCAGCAAGCCATTTAAGTCAGATGCTTACTTTTTCAGTTCTAGAATTTGTTTGCTTTAAAAAAAAATAGTTCTCATTTCTCTGCTGAGATTTCCCATCTTTTTAAAATTTATAATGAGCATAGTTAGGATCCTTGTGAGCAGTTCCAAGAGCTGCCTTTAAAATTCTTGTCTGCCAGTTCTAGTGGTCAGTCCCTTGAGGTTGGTCTTGGTGGCTCCTTCCTCTCGAATGTAGGTAACAGTTTTCCTGCTTCTTGGTGCATCTAGTGATTTGACTTGCATCCTGGGTTTTTGCGGCTGTTGTATTGTGCAGACTACTCTCCTGAAATCCTGCCGTGTGGTCCTGTGGGGAGCAGCCATGCTGTGTGGGCTCAGCTGTGTTGCCTGTGTGTGGTTTGGACAGATGTGGGGGAGTCGGTGCGTGATTTTTTAGGGCCTTGTATGGCTTTCTCCTTTCTAGGTTTTCTTCTTTCACTTTCTGGCTGTGGTTGCCCGGAACCCTTTACTGCCTGCTCAAGAAAGTTGGGCCACAGATGTGCTGTCTGAGGTGTGGCTGCGTGGTTGTGGCTGTCGCAGGACGGGACCTGCTACAGGCACAGTACCTGAAAAACAAGGTCCCCCAGTGCCTCGGGTGCAGGCTCCCCTTCAGTTCATCTGCTGCTGCTGCTTCCAGTGTTTGTAGAAGTTTGCTTTTATATTTGTCCAGAGTTCATAGTTGTTGTGGGAAGGTTACTCCTGGGGGTGGAACCCAGCCTAGCCTGCGTGCCCCATCGTTGTGATCTCTTATTATCCAGTTCAGTGTATGGACTTCCATTTTTAATTACATTTTTTAGCACTTTGTTTGCTGAAAGAAAAAATAAAACTAATATCAGAATGCATTAGAAATTGTGTTTCCTTCATGCATTGTGAACTCTTCTTGAGAGCTGAGTGATGTGTTTTAAATGGTCGACATCTTAAGGCTATTTGTGACATTTCAGACATGATGCTTCAGATCATTGAAGGTTAATGTTCGATGAGCTTCATGTAGCCTCCCTTTAGTCGGGCGAGGGTGTGAAAGGTCAGTGGACTCAGTAGATCGGAGCACGTGTGGTCTGTCTCGTCTCTGTCCTTCCTAACTTCATCTGAGGGCATTGGTACCCTTCATTCAGGCGTCTCAGGCCTAAGCATTAAGCCGGGGTTGGGACATTTTCTTGAAGGATCTTAGAATTCATTTGCAATAAAAGCCATCTGGGTGCTCTTCTCAGCAGGCCCTCATGCTTGGTGGTGTCTGCAGATTCGGGGCAGGCATCAAGCTTTTGCAGCCTCAGGGAGGAGGCTCCTGTGATCAGTTTCACGTTGCTGTTGTTTCCATAAGATACGGGGCCCACTTGGAGCAAGCCGAGCTTCCTTCTCTCGAGTTGGCCTCCCAGGCTGTGGGAGCGCTTCCGGGGCTGAGGGAGCATCTGTCAGACAGCGCTCTGTCCTCCAGTGTCTCACCTTCCTTCTAAGTTGTCTGCCTTGCGGAGTGCAAGGTGCCCTCTGGAAACGACTCAGGGACTGAGCTTCCAGCCTTGAGACAGAGTGTTTGTTGTTGTTGTGACTACATTACATATAGAATAACCTTTTGAGTGCTGTTTTGGCAAAAAGGCATTATTAGATCATGTGTTTGAGAATTAGTAATGCCCTGAAAGTGCTTTCTTTCCTGAACCTCCCATCCGAGTGCAGATGTGGTGTCTTCCTGGGATCACCTGTCAGGAGTTTAGCCAGAACTTCCTGGGGCTGTGATGGCCTGCCCTCCTGTGGTGGCTAGCGCTTCCTGTTTTGGGCTGGGCTGTCCTTGCTGTCCGGGGCCCCCGGCCTGTTGGTTCCTTTTTCCTTGACAGGAGCCAGCAGGCTGAGCTGTAGGAGGAACGAGGACCTGTCCTGCTTCATTCCAGGCCGCCTCCCTCTGGACTGTGGCCTGCTCGTCCCTGCACCAGGCCATCCTGCTGCCACTCGTGGTCTCAGAGAGGCCCTGGCACACCCCCACTTGGTGCCATGTTTGTTTCCCTGACCCTCTGGGGCTCTGGAAAGGCACCAGTGCCTGCGCCAGCCACCTTTCTGCTGATGACACACATAGGGACACACGTGCACACACAAACTGCAGGGAAGAGGTCCTGCTGAGGGCACACAGGCACACTCACAGGCACACACCCACACTTTTGGGAAAGGGGTTCCACTTAGGATGCACACAAATGTACAAACATGCACACGTGTGCGCACACACACACACCCATGAGGAAGGGGTTCTGGTGAGGGCACACACAGGTGCACATAAACTCATATACGCCCATGGGGAAGGGCACGCACACACACAGGGTGGGAAGGGGTTATGCTGAGGGCACCTACATGCACGCACCTCCACAGGCAAGGGGTTCTGGTGAGGGCACACGCAGCCTGCCTGGTTCCTAAGGATCCACGAGCTGATGTGTGCTGACCATCTGGGCCCTGAAGAGGCCAGAGCTCGTTGCCAGTGCTTCAAGTCCATGGCCGTAACATTCAGCTGCTGGTTCTCAGGGCAAGAACCTCATGGGCCCTGTGTGACCACCACCTGCAGGAGATGGACAGAGGTTATCTTTGAGGGCCTGCTTCTTTGTTGTTGACCTGGGAGTGCCTGGGTCCAGCCCTGTGTGCGGTGCTGGTGGGGCTGCGGTCTCCACAGTGCTCCTTTCAGTCGGCCGTTCTCACCAGTCGGACAGGGCAGTGCTGGAGGCTCCAGGGCTGGATCCTGGGAGACTGGCCTATATGAGGGTAGCAGTGTGCCAGGAAGTGAGTGCTGTGCTTGGAGAGGAGCTCGGGGATCTTGGGAGGAGCCCCTGGGGGAGGCTGAGGGCACCCATGTGGTCCCCAGTGTCCTGTGGACCTCATGTGGACTCTAGGGAGCATTTGACCACATGTCCTTGTCTAGGCACAGAATTGATAGTCTGAAATTGTCGTCTCTGTTTCTTCTATGGGAGACAGTGAGGTATGTGTTAGGTAAAGGCTTTGTTTTCTCAATAACCTTATGCTTTCCACGTCAGCAGCTGTCAGCGGGCTTCTCCTCTCTTGGTGTGTATTTTGTCTTTGGTTTTACTCAGAGACACAGCATCACACGTGGCTCTGGGTGGCCTGGGAAGACTTGGTAGGAGCTCGGCCGGCTGGGGTCAGGGGCTGCCCTGCCACTGTCCCTGGGCCTCCTGGTTGGGGTGCTCACTCCGTACGTGCAGTCCTCAGTCACTTATGCTAAGACAATAGAGATGGTGGTAAACAGGGCTTATTCAGGAGAAATCAAATGTAGGCCCCAGAATGGATATTCTTCATGTTTGCCCTTCCTTATTCCAAAAGGAGATGCAGGCTGGGGCCTGGCCTTAGCCCGAGGCTCTGCCTCGCCTCATGCTGGTTGGGGTGGGGAACTGAGTGACACACAGCAGTTTCCACTCTGACTCCACACTTGTCCCACAGAAACAAGTCTGCCTCCAGCCCTGCACCCCAGTCTCTTGCCCCTGCAGACCCTCCATCCTGGCTCCACCTGCCACGTCAGGGGCCGGGAGGACATGCGTGTGCTCAGGGTGCCTCCTTCCTCCTGGTGTCCAGTCCTATGGCTCTGCTCTTGCCCGCAGTGTCTGCAGTCTGTGTGGGTTTGTTCCTCTTCCCAGCACACAGGGCAGGGCCGGAGGTAGTGGACATGGCGATTGCCTCACTTTGCATGGGCCTTCCCACTGGTCACTCCATTTACAAGATGTAGAGTCAGGTGCTCACAGCTGGGGCCATTGTTGGGTCTGTTTTCCAGGTTACCTATCCTGCTGCCGTTTTCTGGATGACAATCAGATCGTTACCAGCTCTGGAGACACCACCTGGTGAGTCCCAGTGTGCTGAACCTGTCTCACACTGTTCTCCCCGCCGTGCAGCTAAGCTACAGGGAAGCCCTCAGCCAGGCCACTGTAACTGGACACAGCCCTGGGGCTTCAGACGTAGGTGCAGAGAGGTGGGCCAGTTCATGGTGCTCTGTGTAAATGTGAAATTTCAGTTTTGAACAACTAAGAACTGATTTTGAAACTAGAGCTCTGTGTGGAACACCCACTTGTCTCTTCCTCATAGTTTACCTTCCTGGACCACAGTTACTAGCCTTCGGGGGTGTGCTTCAGCCCCTCAGGTGAGCACTGCCCCTCCATAAGCTCTGAGCACAGCTTCAAAGTAGCACGTGTCACAGGAGTTTCCACCACCTTATTGGTGGAAGACACTGAAACTCTGTGAAGTGTTCACGTGTGGCACCAAAACACATCCTTTAAATCATCAAGAAATTGAGTCATTTCAGGCTTAAACTGTCCCTGTGGGTTTTTCTGGTTCTTTGAGGCAAGATGTGGTGGCTGAGAGCCAGCAGGCCACACGGAAGGGCTGGGGCACCCTGGCCAGCCCTGCTCAGTAAGGTGTCCTTGGTGTGTGTGCTCATCGAAGATCTGCAGTCTATCTTGACTGCCAGTTTGGGAAGAACCTTTGTATTAAAAGGTATTTTTGGAAGCTTTTTTCACTTGGGAAGGATGTTTTTTGGACTGGGGGTAGAGGGTTGTCTTTCTTCTTTCCTGCTTGTCCCTCAGGCCCTAGAGAGGGGTCCCCCATGCATGGATGTGGGGGCTGGGTTGAGCTGGTTTTCTGTGAGGCTGACAGGGAACGAGGAGTGTCTGATGGCCTTGCTTCTGTGGGGGAACCGCAGAAACAGCGCTTGCATCCTTGCCACACTGCCGTGTCTCACCTTTCTCTGGCCTAGAGTAGAGCTGATGGCCACGGGCCCCAAGCTTGGCTCTGCCCCATGGAGTGACCCAGCCTCTGGGCTCTGGTGGGCATGGAGCTGTCCAGCAGGGGCACCAACTGGAGGCCTTCTGCTGCCCCTTATGAGCCCCTGCAGGGCTTAAGCATGCAGCTCAGCCCACAAGTGTCTCCGCTGGACAGGGACTCGGCTCCCTCTTCTGCTGATGCGTGAGTGGTGTGAGAATCAGAGAAGCCCCAGGCGGACTCATCTATGTCGTGTGTGTGCTTGGCTCTGTAACAACCCATTTGAGCAAAGTCACTACAGGTTGTAGATCTGTCTTACGTGAAGCGTGGATGTTGGCTGCAGGCCTGGGGTTTTGAGGGAGTTTGTTGCATATCAGGTCTTCCAAGCAAGGGGGTAGCCCCTGTCATTGCTCTGTTCCAGTGCCCTATGGGACATCGAGACTGGCCAGCAGACGACCACATTCACTGGACACACCGGGGACGTCATGAGCCTTTCACTCGCTCCGGACACCAGACTGTTTGTCTCTGGTGCTTGTGACGCTTCAGCCAAACTCTGGGACGTGCGAGAAGGGATGTGCCGGCAAACCTTCACCGGCCACGAGTCCGATATCAACGCCATCTGTGTGAGTTGAGGTCAGAGGTGTGGGTCAGGGCCCCTGGCTGGCCGTCAGCAGGTTGGAGTCCTCAGGAGCTGCAGCTGTGTCAGCCAGTTGGAAAATGTTTTCAGGGTTAGGTGTTCTCTCTTTTCTATGCAAATACAGTCAAATGGACAAAAACTTCCTGTGGGAGACTTGCCAGTGATTCGCTCTGTCCCAGCAAGGCCCACATGTGCCCCACTCCCAGGGTGACCGACCAGTGACTGACCGTGAGGCTTTCTCCTGTCGAGGACAAATAGTCCTGTAACTGACCCTTTCCGGCCAGCCTCTGTGGGTCTCTTGGGGCACAGCAGTGGAGGGAGCCTGCCCTTGTCCACGTTGCCCTGACAGGAGGGCCTGGCCATCTGAGGAGCCGGAGGTGGGGAGGGGGAGAAAGTGTCTGCTTGCAGAGCCGTCCTCCACATGGTCAGGTGGCCTGACTCTAGCACCTATGGGCACCCAGCCATGGGCAGCAGCCATACTCTTGCTGTTCTCTTGGGACCATGATGGTGACGGGAAGCCAACTCTTTGCCCAGGTCTGGTCCCTGCGCAGTGTCTGCTGTTCCGGCCAGAGCCTGGTGCTAGCTGGTCTCCAGGCCTGTGCCCACAATACCTTGCATTGGGCAATCTTGTGTTTCCATTGTTTCTTTCTGTCCGTTTGCAAACTCTCTTGGCTTGCTTGCTCTTTCCAGTTCTTCCCGAATGGCAACGCATTTGCCACTGGCTCAGATGATGCCACCTGCCGGCTGTTCGACCTCCGTGCGGACCAGGAGCTCATGACCTACTCCCACGACAACATCATCTGCGGGATCACTTCCGTCTCCTTCTCCAAGAGTGGGCGCCTCCTTCTCGCAGGGTACGACGACTTCAACTGCAACGTCTGGGACGCCCTCAAGGCCGACAGGGCAGGTAGGACGCTGCTGGGCCTCACTGGGTCTGCAGAGGGATGGAGCACACATCAGCTGCAACATGTGGGCTAGCAAAGGGACAGGAGCCAGGCCCCGGCACCAGAAGCTCTTGGCGATGCCATGTGGCTCACGCAGGCAGGACCGGGCCAGCCGCGTCCTCGTGGCGCCCTCCCATTGTAGAGCTGGGTGCAGGTTCAGCAGGGACCCCTGGAAGCACAGGTTGGAGCCCAAAGTGTGAAGGTGGGGTGAAGTATGTAGTTGTCAAGTGTATTGAAGGAGGTTGTGCAGATGAGAACTTGCTGTCTCAGTGCTGGAGAGGGAGCGTGGCTGTTGGCCTGTGGCCTCTTCTTCTGGGGGCCCCTCTTCCTCTCCTGCTCCCCTGAGTGCCCTCAGGTCTGCAGCCTCTGTCCTGACAGCATGGGTTGCTCTGAGATACAGCCTGATTCCTCTGGAAAGATGTGGCTAATGATTGTCCAAGCACTGACCACTGAGTGTCACAGGGCACCCTGTCTGGGGGAGGGGGATCGCTGTGCCTGTCCTGAAGGCCCACCCTCTGTGCTGTGCCCTTTGTGTTGGGATCCTTTCCTCACCACCGAGGCCTGGCAGGGACTGGATGTGGGGATTTCTGGTTCCACTTCAGCAAGTGGCTGGACCCCAGGCTGACCACACTGTCCTCTGCCCCCAGGGGTCTTGGCCGGGCATGACAACCGCGTGAGCTGCCTGGGGGTAACTGATGACGGGATGGCCGTGGCTACAGGGTCCTGGGACAGCTTCCTCAAAATCTGGAACTAACCTTGACAGGTAAGAGGCAACCCACACCCTTCCCTGCTTGCAGCTCCATGTTTCTCACAACATGCAAGGAGCTGTGGGTTGGGGCTCCTGGGGTCATTTGGACGTGGCTGCCCTGGGCTCGCAGACAGGTAAGCTCTGCGGTTAGCCTGAGTACTTGCTGTGCCCCCATCCTGAGCGGGTGCAGCTGCCATGCCACTCTGCACCTGGGCCAGGTGCTGTGTTTCTCTTCATGGTCTCTTGATTCTGTTTAAAGCAGCAGGTGGACGCCACAGTGACTGGAAGACCATTCCAGCCTTGGACCGTTGCAGATAGCATTTCCCATCTACCCCTACTAACGCGGACGCCCTGCACCCCTCAGAACTTCAAAAGGGCAAGACCTTCCCCTCACTTATTGCTGAAACCAAGAGCACAATTCCCACTGAGAGAAGAATCTCTGTGCTGTAACTAAAACGAATCGTGCATTCCTTCCGGGACCATTGTCTTTGTTTTCCTTTTTTGTTTGTTTTGAATGAATTTAAAAGGAAATACTATAATAAAAATGTTAACAAGAAGGTTAACTTGAGTGTAATTGTAAGACAGACACACCTTTTTACTAGTTTATTTGAAATCTTGATCAGTAATCCTGTTTGATGTTCATGCAAAACAAGTTGAGGACTTCATCTTGTAATTGACTCTGAATTCTAGATTGTGTTTGTAACAGGATTTTGCAGACATGATTCATATTTCCTTCTTAAAATATATTTCTTTCTGCTCGTAGTTAAACAGAGAAGGAGGGTCTGGTGTGGCCTCTCTGAGATTGTTAATGATGTAAATTTAGTCCCTGGTTTTTTTACTTCCGTCTCGTGTCACATGACCGTCGTGCGCATGGTGTAGAAGGATGATGCTGAGAAGTCAAGGGACTGAGCACGTGGACGAACAGTGGCCGCGTCAGGCGCCCTTCCCCCGACCCACCCTCTCCCCTCAGCTTGGTTTTTAGTCTCACCCGGTCTCTTTGTGAAGTTGGAGGGAGGCTGACCCAACAGCGCGACACTACCCTGTGCCCCACCCGGCCACCACGAGCCTCCGTCCTCAAGAGCGGTGCCGTCCTGTGCGTGGAGAGTCAGTTATTTGTGTATGAAACAATGTACAAATCAATGTTTTGAAAATAATGATCTCAAACTTTCTAAGTTAAATTTTAAAAATCCTGATTGTTTGCCATTTGGGGTGGGTTTGCTCTTAGAACCGCATGCTGTAGAAATGCTCACAGTGCATATAGGACTCAGTCCTTAGATGTTCTTTTTCTTTGAAGAAATAACCTCTTTGAAGTTGTGACGTCGCGCTCTGTCCACCTCGCGTCGCCCCTCTGTGCACACGCATCGCATTGGAGGCCGTGCAGTTAACGGCCTACACGCTCGCCTGGCGAGATGTCACTGTTTTCTTTCTTTAAAAAACAAGTCCTGTTCCAAAATTGTTGTTGGATGGGGTGGGGGGTGTACAGGGAACGGAGTCCCTGGCCTCCCTTGTGGATTTCTCACGACCCGCCTCTCCCGGGAACCAGCCTTTGTGCCGAGGCAGACCACTTTTCTAACACGCAGATGTCCCTGGTTCCGTGCGCGTCCAGTGTTGGGCAGTGGTGCTGGGACAACGCGGGCCTCCTTCCCGCACCAGCGCCCCCATAGCGGCAGCAGTGGCTTCTCCACCTGTGTTTGCACCATCCTTTGCGCCCTGTGCCCTGGACCCGCAGAGAGTGGGATGAGCCCCTGCCCCCCGTCGGCACCTCTGTAGAGCTCTCTGCACCCTGTCCCTCACCTTTTGTATTTAATTTTAAAGTCAATGTACTGCAAGGAAGCTGGATGCAAGATAGATCCTATATTCAACTGTACTGTTATTTAAGATGTAATAAAGCAGTTTGACATGAGGGATCTTGGCGTGACTGCTCATGTGTTGGGCTGTTTCAGTGCCTGGAGGCAGTTGCCTCCCCTGCTGCCCACTCTTCTGTCCATGTCCCTTGTCCCCATCACAGTTCAGCTCAGTTGCTCAGTTGTGTCCAACTCTTTGCGACCCCCATGAACTGCAGCATGCTAGGCCTCCCTGTCCATCACCAACTCCCGGAGTTTACCCATGAAAGGTGTGGCTGGTCCCTAGATGGGCCTGCAGAGCAGTGGTGTCCTGCCAGCCCTGGCCCTTCATCCCTGGGCAGCAATCTGTCCTGTCCTTTCCTCTTCTGAGCCTGAGCCACGCTCCCCCACTTCCCTCCCCAAGATACTAAGACCTTACTCAATAGACAATACTTCTCTTCAGATCAGACCGTTTTCATCTTTGAATGAAGAGAACTGCGTCTTACAAGAAAGAATGAACATCAGCCCCCCCTCACATTGAGAAACTGCACTTCAGTGAGGAGAGCCCCCACCCCCACCGCAGGATTGAGTCCTGCTTCTGCTGCAGGACACTTTTCCTTCAGCCCTCAGTGTTCTGTAAGGTTATGAAGGCTGCCTCAGTATTCCCCTGGGTCAGGTTCGTGTATAAGCAAAGACTGCTCTCAGTGGGGAGCGTTCCCGCCTGAATCTCCCATCTCCGAGGATCAAGAAGACACAGGCATCAGGTCCACACCGCCTCCCCCACAGCTTTGCCCCTGGGGAGGGGTGGCTGGGACTGGCACCTTCACAGGGGATGCTTCTGCAAGGACCATGGGTGCAGCTTCTCGGTGACTGACAGCCTGAACAGTGGGTTCGCCTGGTTTCAACCTCCGCCCCCGCTTCTCTCTGGAATAAATCTATTACTTGAATGTTTTAACTGCCAGCTGCCTCACAGAATGCCAGAGAGCATCTAAGGTGCTCCCTGGGCTGGCAGCCTGAGGTTAGTAGGGAGGGAGGGTCTCCTGGGGTCAGGAAGCCTTTATCTTGGCAAAGGGCACACCTGCTGCTGGCCACCTGCAGAGGGAACAGGTGGGCAGAGGAGCCTCTGAGGGCCAGCTCACCCAGGGATCCTCTGAGTTGGGGCTGAGGATGCTGAGACAGTCCTCTGCTGCCTTGAGGCCACTGGTCCACCTTCTCAGGAAAGTGGTCACTGAAAATGGGTGTTGGGGACGCTGAGGGCAGGCAGGCAGCCAGAGGTGTTAAGTGACACCACTGGCACTGTGCTGCCCGGTATGAACCTCAGACTTGATGCTGGAAGCCCAGGACCCTTGGCACAAGCACGCAGCTTCTGGGGCCTGGATGCACTTGGGACGTGACATCCCCCTTTCCCACTCCCCTCCAGGGTGCCTGCTCTTCTTTCTTCTGCCAGCCTCATCCCACAGCCTCCATCCCTAGCAAAGTGCCGCTAGCTCTGGTGAGCATTTGTCTATCAGGTGTGATGTCCATACTCTGCCCTGGACCCATGGTTGCTGGACACAAACTGAGTCCTTGCAGGGAGCCTGGGATCACCTAGGCCCCCATCTCTGTTCTCACGTGCACACATGGTGTCCACCCCACCCAGCACCAGTACCCACACAATAGGGAGGTCCTCAGAGCCCCTGTGCCCACCCCCAGGGTCCCTCCTGACGTGTGAGAGCAGGAAAAGGCTGCCCTGCCCCCACCACTCTTGCTCCAACTTCCTCACATCTCCACCATTACCCACTCCTGGAGTTCAGCCAAATGGAAGGGGCAGAAAGTCCTGCTCTTTGGCATCCTTGTGACCTGGGGCCAGTTACTTGGCCTCTTTGTGCCTTGGGTTCCCTGTGAGAAAACTGCCACAACAAAAGCACCTGCTCTGAGAGGCCTTGTGAGAACTTGGTGAGTCCCACATGTGTGAGGTGCTGGAGCGGGGGCTGCACTATCAGAGAACCCACCGGCCCACGCTGTCTGCTCCCTCGGTCCAGGTTGCCTCTGTGGGTGCTCTTCTGGCTCTTGGCAGGGCATGCCCACACAAACACATGCATGCCCCTGCGCCTGAAGGTTTGGTTCCCTGCAGTATTGTGTTCCAAGTGGGCAGTTCCTGACACTGGTCCCTGGGGAGGACTGGGAAGGGTGGGACAGGAGGGGTCAGCAACCAGGGCCTGTTGGCTGGACGCCAGCACTGGGGGACACCCCCATCCACAGGGAGACTCCATGTCTCTCAGCCACTTCCCCTTTCAGGTGTGGGGCAGCCTCCCACCACCCTGTACCCTGAAGCCAGGCACAGCTGAGGCCTACATCCCCAAGAGCTTGGAGCAGGACTCCAGACAGAAGTGCCATCTCCAGACCCTGCACCCAAATCCAAAGGTGCTTCCTGTCTGAGTGAGTCCAGCTCTGGGCAGGCAGCCCTGTCTGCTCCCTCTACAGCCCCACTTCCTCCCATTTCCATCCCCCACCCTTGCTGTCCCCCATCTTTCCACCCTCAGAAGAGGAGGGGTCCAGGTTTGGGGTATCTAAAGCTTAAATGGCAGGGGAGCCATGTTTACAAAAAAGAAACAGAGTCCAGCAGTGTGACACTGCGAAAGGTCACACCCATGGTCTTTCCTGAACCCTCAGCCCCTCTGAGGCACACCGGCATACCTGCCCAGCCCACGTGGGCCTGACTGGCGTCCACCTCCCATTCCTACACCTACCTGCATTCCTGCTGCTGACCTCCCATGGACTGCAGCCTATCAGGCTCCTCCACCCATGGGATTTTCCAGGCAAGGGTACTCGAGTGAGTCGCCACTGCCTTCTTTGTGCTAATAATATCCAAAAAATGCAACTCAAAAGGCTTTTGTTTTCTGTGGGTGTGGCTGGTGGGGGTCACTTTGAGGAAGTGGTTGGGTTTTCAAAATAACCAGATATGGGCAAGTTTGGAGCTTGAGAAATCTCCCCAAATTCCCGCCATCTTTGCCCTGCTTGCCATTCACCCTTGATGATCCCATGGTCCTGTGGTCATGTAAGAGGTGTCCTTTGCTGTGCCCAGGTGTGTTCGAGGTCTCTGAATACAGGGCCATGAGTTCCCAGCCAGAGAAGATGTCAGCAGCAGGCATGCAGATGCATAAATTTAGAGGCCGGGCTGCTGCAAAGGACCTCGTTGTCGGCACGCGGCCTGGGCCAGATGCTTTGTCCAGGAGGCCTGGGGGAGAGAGAAAAAAGGTGGCTCACCCAGGCTCATTTACAGAGGCCCTGCATCATCGCATCCAGGAGCCCAGCACACCACTGGGACACTTGACTCACTGCCCTGGTGGTGGGTAACCTGTCAGTTCAGCAAGACTTGGGTAACCTACCATGCCTGGACTTGGAGGTGCAGTAGAGCAGTTCCCTCTTGGGCCCTTCCTTCCTCCTCTCTAGGTCCTTCAATGAGGAAGCACAATGTTGGCAGGTCACCCTTGAGGGGCCCCGCTTGAGACCTTGCCTAGAGTCCCTCAGATCCAGGGGATGTGCAAGGACCTGCCGGGCTGCTTGCGGTGGGCCAGGCCCCCGACGGCAGGGCCAGGCCGCTGCCTCCACCTGTGTCCTGTGCTGGCAGCCAAGGGGCGCAGTTCTATTCCAAAGTACTTTCCTTCTAAGCAGTGGTTTAGGAGTCCGCGGCAGGTAGTGTCACCACTAGCTGGGCCGCAGTCAGCCCACCGAGAGGTATGCGGGAGGGGCGAGGCCCGGGTTGGCGAACGTGCTTAGGACACAGCGAGGTAGTGGACACCTAGCGTAGCCCTGAGGCCCCCGCTCCTCCCCAGAGCCCAACACCTAGCCCGCGCCCACTGTGCGCAGAGTGCCTCCAACCCAAGCCTCGGTCCCACCCCCTGTCCGGGTCTAGCGTTAGAGCCGGCCTGCCCACCTGCGAGAGGCGGGACGAGCGTGCAGCGCATGCGTAGGGCGCGGGGCGCGCCTGCGCACTGGGGGCGTGGTGGTATTGCTGCTCGGCGGGCCGGGTGGCAGTGGGGACGGAGGCGGCCATGGGGCAGGGGGCGGCCGCGGTTCCAGGGGCCGGCTAGTGACGGCGAGCGGCGGCTGGGCGCCGGGACGCGCGAGTGCGGCCCGGTGAGGAGACGGCTCCGCAGGCGCCCGAGGCAGCGAACGGTGAGTGCGCATCTCCTCGGCCCGGCCTTCTGCCCGGGGTCGTGGGGTCGGGGTCGTGGGGTCAGGGTCGTGGGGGCGGGGCGGGAACGACCCAGCCCACTGACTGGCCACACCCTGCCCTGGGCGCCGACGCAGGTGTCCGGGTGGCCGGACCTCCACCCCCGCGACCGCACTGTGAACGAGGTGGCGGGCCGGCCCTCACGCGAGCCGGTCAGTTAGGGGTCCACGTCGCGGATTCATCCTCGGAAAGCGCCTCTGTGCTCAGAACCCAGCGCCCAGCCGACGACCCCTGAGGCCGGCGGCTGGCCTGTCTGAGCCGGGTCCGAGCCCCGGTCTCTCTGCCTCTGCGTCCGGCGCGCTCTGGTTCTCGTGGAGCCTCCTCACCCGCCGGGGACCGGGCCTGAGCCCAGGCGTACGCACTTCCTGCTGGACGGCGCTCTGGGCTCTGGCTTTGACCTTTGCCCCGTTGCGGGAACTCGAGGACAAGGACAGGGACCCGCAGGTGCGGCCGACGGGTTACGGCCCTGAGGCTCGGGTGCCCAGGTGTCCTGGGCCTGCCATTCAGGTGGGCGTGGGATGGGCCCGACTCGGTCCCGGGGGTGGACGGGGCACCCCGAGCCGGGCTGGAAGGGAGGCCGGGTTCACCCGCAGAATGACTGGAGGGGTCGGTTCTCTGCGGGGGCTGCGGGCCACCCCCCAGGCGCTGACCGACAGACAGTGCACGGGGCCCAGTCCTGCAGGCGGGGCTGCCGGCTCGTCGTTTACGATGTCTCCCCGACCCACTGTCTCAGCCCAGAGTTCAGTGCGTGGGGCCGGACAAATGCGTGTGTAGACTGTTGGCGAAAAGAGAAACTGGGTGAAGGTGGCCCGGAGGCGGGCTGTTGTTCAGAGAGCTAGGTGTGCAAATACCTGCTTCAGCCCAAGCTTGTGCGAGATCTCCCCCGGGTCGGGTCTGCCACCCTGGAGCCCCCCTCGCATCTCTGATCTTGTTCTTCTGCCCAGCAGGCTCTGCCCCTCTGCAGGCCCAGTTCTGTCAGGTCCTGGCCAGCACTGGGCATCACCTACCGGTGGGAGAGGGGAGATTTAATAGGTACCTTTAATCGCCTCATTGTTAAGGAGGGGTAAACTTTGCTTTTTCATTCAGTATTTCAGCAGGTGTATGTTGAGAGCTCACACTGGGCATCATGTTATGTTTATATTTGTGTGCGTGTGACTTTTACTTATGGGCATCACAGTGTGTCTCCTTTCCTTCTGGGAAAGTTCGGTGTGTCTCCTTTCCTTCTGGGGAAGTTCTTTATCTTGATCATTATGCTCCAACACTTTTCTGTTAAAACTTCCCAGTGCGGATATCTTTTGAAAATGAACTGAAATAATTGTAGAATCCCAGAAAGTTGTGAAAAACAATACAGAGGAACGCCTGCACTTATCGCCCCAACCGTGGCACAGTGATGTGAACCCTGGCACCTCCGTCACACCCCTTGCTGGGGTTCAACACTTTTCAAGGGCACAGCTGTGTGGCTGCCACCACAGACTCAGAGCTGGTGTCACCTAGGGAGCCCACCCCAGGCTCCCCACACTCCCTGGCCACCAGGGATCTGTTCTCCGTGTACTTGTGTTTTGTCATGTCAAGAAAGTCATGTAAGGGACTTACTTTTCTAGTGGTCCAGTGCTTTTGACTCTGAGCTTCCACTTCACGGGGCCCTGGTGGAGAACTAAGATCTCACATGCTGCATGGTATGCCCCAAAAAAGAAAGAAAGAGTGAATGAAAAGCGAGTTGTGTAAATGGGAGCATTTATCATGTGACCTTCCTTGTCCTGCAGTCAGCCTGGAGTCACCCAACTGGTTTCAGAGTCCATGTCCACTCCCTCTGGTGGCCGGGCCCACTCACCAGTGGGGACGCTTGGACTCTCTGTGGTGTTTGGCTGCTGCAAATTACAAGCTGCTGTGAATGTTGAGGTGCAGGTTTTTCTGTGAGCATCAGTGTTTCTCCAGGGTAAATGCCCAGGTGCACTTGCTAGGCTGTCTGTTTAGTTTTTAGTTTTTATAAGACGGCGTCAGCCCTTTCCAGAGTGTTTGGCCGTGTTCTGGTCCCGGGTGGTGTGTGAGCAGGCATTGCTCTGCGACCTCCAGCGCTGAGTTGTCTGGCTGTTCTGGTCAGTGTGCAGTGGCATCTCACTGTGGTTTTAGTTCCTTCTGGCCCATCAGCATGGAGCATCTTTTTACCTGCTTCTTTACCATGGGCGCATCTCATCTGTCCAGTCAGCTCTTGTCCACTTTCTAATTGGACTGTTTTTTACTGTTGAATTTTGATAGTTTTTGCTGTTTTATAGGTACAGATCTGTTGGATATCTAGTTTGAAAATATTTTCTGTCTATAGCTTGATTATTATTTTTGGTTTTTTTGGCTTTCTTAACAGAGTCTTCCACAGAGCAAGTTTCTAAGAAACACAGTTTAACAATTTTTTAAAAATCTTTTATGAAGTGTGCTTTTTATATCATGAACAAAAAAGATTCTGTCTAACTTTAGGTCCCCAAAACTTTCTCCTGCATTTTATTTACTTGTGCATTTATTCATGGCCATGCCTTGTGGCTGGCGGGACCTTAGTCAAGCCTGTGCCCTCAGCAGTGAAAGCTTGCAGCCCTAACCACTGGAACACCAGGGAATCCCCTCTTCTCTATTTTACTATGAAGGCTTTCTAGTTTATGTGGAGTTAATTTTTGTGTCAGGTGTGAAGATTAGGCCGAGGTTTACTTTTTTTGCCTATAGATGTGAATGATTCCAGCACCCTTTGTTGAAAAGATTGTCTTTCCTTCCTTGAACTGCTTATATACATTTTTCAAAAATTAATCGAGTGTGTTTGTGTGGTTGTGTTTCTGGGCTCTCTCTTCTCCGTT
>SJYC01056781.1:0-66837 GCA_006408675.1 Madoqua kirkii
CCGACTCGGTCCCGGGGGTGGACGGGGCACCCCGAGCCGGGCTGGAAGGGAGGCCGGGTTCACCCGCAGAATGACTGGAGGGGTCGGTTCTCTGCGGGGGCTGCGGGCCACCCCCCAGGCGCTGACCGACAGACAGTGCACGGGGCCCAGTCCTGCAGGCGGGGCTGCCGGCTCGTCGTTTGCGATGTCTCCCCGACCCACTGTCTCAGCCCAGAGTTCAGTGCGTGGGGCCGGACAAATGCGTGTGTAGACTGTTGGCGAAAAGAGAAACTGGGTGAAGGTGGCCCGGAGGCGGGCTGTTGTTCAGAGAGCTAGGTGTGCAAATACCTGCTTCAGCCCAAGCTTGTGCGAGATCTCCCCCGGGTCGGGTCTGCCACCCTGGAGCCCCCCTCGCATCTCTGATCTTGTTCTTCTGCCCAGCAGGCTCTGCCCCTCTGCAGGCCCAGTTCTGTCAGGTCCTGGCCAGCACTGGGCATCACCTACCGGTGGGAGAGGGGAGATTTAATAGGTACCTTTAATCGCCTCATTGTTAAGGAGGGGTAAACTTTGCTTTTTCATTCAGTATTTCAGCAGGTGTATGTTGAGAGCTCACACTGGGCATCATGTTATGTTTATATTTGTGTGCGTGTGACTTTTACTTATGGGCATCACAGTGTGTCTCCTTTCCTTCTGGGGAAGTTCTTTATCTTGATCATTATGCTCCAACACTTTTCTGTTAAAACTTCCCAGTGCGGATATCTTTTGAAAATGAACTGAAATAATTGTAGAATCCCAGAAAGTTGTGAAAAACAATACAGAGGAACGCCTGCACTTATCGCCCCAACCGTGGCACAGTGATGTGAACCCTGGCACCTCCGTCACACCCCTTGCTGGGATTCAACACTTTTCAAGGGCACAGCTGTGTGGCTGCCACCACAGACTCAGAGCTGGTGTCACCTAGGGAGCCCACCCCAGGCTCCCCACACTCCCTGCCACCAGGGATCTGTTCTCCGTGTACTTGTGTTTTGTCATGTCAAGAAAGTCATGTAAGGGACTTACTTTTCTAGTGGTCCAGTGCTTTTGACTCTGAGCTTCCACTTCACGGGGCCCTGGTGGAGAACTAAGATCTCACATGCTGCATGGTATGCCCCAAAAAAGAAAGAAAGAGTGAATGAAAAGCGAGTTGTGTAAATGGGAGCATTTATCATGTGACCTTCCTTGTCCTGCAGTCAGCCTGGAGTCACCCAACTGGTTTCAGAGTCCATGTCCACTCCCTCTGGTGGCCGGGCCCACTCACCAGTGGGGACGCTTGGACTCTCTGTGGTGTTTGGCTGCTGCAAATTACAAGCTGCTGTGAATGTTGAGGTGCAGGTTTTTCTGTGAGCATCAGTGTTTCTCCAGGGTAAATGCCCAGGTGCACTTGCTAGGCTGTCTGTTTAGTTTTTAGTTTTTATAAGACGGCGTCAGCCCTTTCCAGAGTGTTTGGCCGTGTTCTGGTCCCGGGTGGTGTGTGAGCAGGCATTGCTCTGCGACCTCCAGCGCTGAGTTGTCTGGCTGTTCTGGTCAGTGTGCAGTGGCATCTCACTGTGGTTTTAGTTCCTTCTGGCCCATCAGCATGGAGCATGTTTTTACCTGCTTCTTTACCATGGGCGCATCTCATCTGTCCAGTCAGCTCTTGTCCACTTTCTAATTGGACTGTTTTTTACTGTTGAATTTTGATAGTTTTTGCTGTTTTATAGGTACAGATCTGTTGGATATCTAGTTTGAAAATATTTTCTGTCTATAGCTTGATTATTATTTTTGGTTTTTTTGGCTTTCTTAACAGAGTCTTCCACAGAGCAAGTTTCTAAGAAACACAGTTTAACAATTTTTTAAAAATCTTTTATGAAGTGTGCTTTTTATATCATGAACAAAAAAGATTCTGTCTAACTTTAGGTCCCCAAAACTTTCTCCTGCATTTTATTTACTTGTGCATTTATTCATGGCCATGCCTTGTGGCTGGCGGGACCTTAGTCAAGCCTGTGCCCTCAGCAGTGAAAGCTTGCAGCCCTAACCACTGGAACACCAGGGAATCCCCTCTTCTCTATTTTACTATGAAGGCTTTCTAGTTTATGTGGAGTTAATTTTTGTGTCAGGTGTGAAGATTAGGCCGAGGTTTACTTTTTTTGCCTATAGATGTGAATGATTCCAGCACCCTTTGTTGAAAAGATTGTCTTTCCTTCCTTGAACTGCTTATATACATTTTTCAAAAATTAATCGAGTGTGTTTGTGTGGTTGTGTTTCTGGGCTCTCTCTTCTCCGTTGACTTCTATCTGCCCTCCTCCAAGGCCACAGTCTTGACTAGTACAGCTAAAGAGAAGTCTTCAGAGTCACTCATCACCCTTTATCCTTTTTTTAAAAAAAAAAAGTATGTTTGCTTTTACACATACATTTTAGAATAAACTTGGCCATATCTACCAAGAAATCTTGTTGGGATTTGTGTAGAAATCACACTAACCCTGTAGATTGATGTGGGAACTGCCATCTCTGCTACATTGAGTCTTCTCAGTTACATCTTCTTTGATTTATCTCATCAGGGTGTTTAAAATACAATTCAGCATACAAGTCCTCAGTGTATTTTATATTTCATCCAAGTGTTTTTTTTTTTTTTTTTTTTGGTGACTGTAGATGATACCATCTCTAACTTCAGACTACCTTCTTTGCCTGTTGCCGTGACATGCAGAACTGTGATGGATAAAGGTGGTCAGAACAGATATCCTTGCCTGGCTCCCAGTCTTAAGTTTTCACCATCAAGTTAATAGTAGTGGTAGCTTTTTTGTAGGTGTTCCTTACCAAGCTGGATAAGTTACCCTTGATTCCTAATTGCTGAGAAGTTTTACCACTGTTGGGTGTTGAATTTTTTCCACTTTCTTGCCCATCAGTTGGTGTATGTATGTGAGATGGGTTACACTGACTGAGCCAGCCTTGAGTTCCTGGGATACTCCCCACTTGGTGTTGATTGATCCTTTTTAAACATTCTGTGTTGTGTCCGTGTTGAGGATGCATCAAATCATGCATTACGCTGAGAGTCAGTGCGATGTAATTCTTAAACTGCAAGTAGAAGCTGAGACGGCATCACTGGCATACTTAGCTGCAGAAGAAATGACTTCTCAGCACTTGTGACAAGGTCGGTTGAGAGGCTGTTGGAGAGATTTGGGCCCTGGTCAGTGAGCAGCTCAGAAGGTCCTGCACTGCTTGTAGGTGGAGGTCCCTGGTGGGGATGGGGGCAGCAATTGAAACATTGTTAACAGACATAAATTCATCTCAGCCATTTAGATAAGAATTACTTTGAAGAATGGTTTGTTCTTTTGAATGAATATATTGCCCATAATAGCAAACAAAGTATGTAAAAAATCCAATGATTATATAGTCAGTTATAAGACTTGAAAATTTCAGCATCGTAGGATTTAATTACTTCCTTGTCTGTATTTTCTCAGGATTATAGTAATCTAACTAGATAGTTACTTCTGTGTCTTCTTGGGGTGATAGAATTTTCCACACCCTCCTAGGATTACCATATCACTTGCATCTTCGTCCACACCTTCTCAGGATTGTGCTGCTCTAATTGGATAGTTATTTCTGTGTTTTCTTGGGATGGTAGTTTTCTACACACTCCTAAGATTACCGCATCACCTGGAGGCTCAGCTGGCTTTAAGGCAGGCTGGTGGCTCAGACGGTAAAGAATCTGCCTGCAGTGCAGAAGACCTGGGTTCGATCCCTGGGTTGGGAAGATCTCCTGGAGAAGGGAACAGCTACCCACTCCATTATTCTGGCCTGGAGAATTCCATGGAGGAGGCTGGCAGGCTATAGTCCATGGGGTCGCAAAGAGTCAGACACGACTGAGCAACTTTCACTTTTCACTTTCCTGGTTTCAGGTTCTTGCAGCTGGTGCAGCGCCAGGATAGTGGTCTTCACATTCTGTTTGGCCAGGGTTCTAACATCACTGCCTATAATCATTGTCTCTTGATCTTACGGATTACTGGAGCCTGGGGTGTGTGCCCTGAGAGAACCTTATTGTCATTCAGGAAGGGCTATGTCAAAGGCCTCTTTTCCAGAAGATGAGGCAGGAAGGGTCGTCTCTCCTCCCAGGACCCTGGGCCTTTCTGCTGAGTCCCATCGTCTGTGTCACTGAGGTCATGCCAGGGGCCCAGATACGAGCTCTGCCCTCCTCACCATGTCACCTTGGGCTTTGGTCTCCTGGACACCCCCACACAGCTCCTTGCAAGGGCAAGTCAGGCAATTTGAGTCAAGTGCTTGGACAGGGCCCGGCAGTGTGGCCGCTGGTTCTGCTGCTTACTGGTCATCCTGGCCTGGAGTGAGTGTTCACACTCCCACACTATGATCCTGACCTCCCTGGCCTGCTCTTCCCTGTGGCTGGTTGGCCTAGACCAGGGTAGGCGTCCACACTCCTACACTGTGACAGCTATTCTTTATATTATTGTTGTTCAGTGGCTAAGTCATATCTGACTCTGTCACCCCATGAAAACCAAATGCCAGGTTCTTCTGTCCTCCACTATCTCCCGGAGTTTGCTCAGATTCATGTCCACTGAGTTGGTAATGCTATCCAACCATCTCATCCTCTGCAACCCCCTTTTTCAGGTCTCAGAGTGAAGCCACTACCAGGCCTCTTAGTAACTGCTTAAAGCAAGTTTTTTTTTTAAACAATATTTCCTCTTAAAGTTGTGAATTCACGGTGCATCACAGCAGTTTGTGGGGTCCCCGTGGGGATTAAGTGATATACATGAGTGAGGCAGTCAGAGCAAGGCCAGCATGAGAAGGCAAGCAGTGAGGTTAGTGATTGCATTTTTATCTTGGGCAATTTTTACTGAAAGGAGGGAAACGTGTACATAGCTTTTGTATATTAACTGAGCCCAAACCTGCCTTCTTGTATTTCTTGCGAATTTGTCCTGTATCCTTTCAGGCATCGTGACCTTTCTGTGTAGCCAGACTCGTGAACTCACTCTGCCCCCTACCCACCCCACCCCACGGCTGGTGGTCTTGTCCTCATCTCCCAGCACTTGAGGCCGCCTCGGCCTCTCCATCCCAGCACCCTAGCACTCTTGTGTCCTCCACTAAGCGTTCTAGGAGTTCCCAGACTCTTATCCAGACCCATCTATTTGGTGTGTCCCGGGTTCAGTCCCGAGAGCCTGTCTGGTTCTGTGGTTGTCAGAGTTACCGTGTGCTGACAGAGCCCAGCCCCACATGTCCCTGAGCTCTGGGCTTGAACTGTTAGCTGCCAGCACGTCATCTCCCCTTGGCCACTAGTGATCACGTGAAGTCAGGCCCGAGAGATGCAGAGTTTCTGCAGCATTGCTCCTCGGGCTGCAAGGAAGTCAGACCCCTGTGAAGAGGAACTCGGCAGCAGTGGTGGTCAGGGTTGAGAAGAAAAGGAACTGGGCACCAGTGGGTAGGAGCAGGAGGTACAGGTGTTCTCTTGAGCAGGTGGCATCTGAGCACAGATCCAAGGGACGGTCATGTCACGGGTGAGGTGTCTCAACAAGTCATGTGGCCATGCTTTCTTCTCTGTTGGGTAAATGTCTCAGAGTGGAAGGGCTGTAGCAGATGGTGGAACCATGCTTAATTAACATTTTAAGAAACCGTCAAACTGTTTTCCAAACTGGTTGCCCCGTTTTCATGCCACCAGCGCTTTCTGAGGGTCCCATTTCCTCCTCGGGCTCTGCGACACTTGGCATGGTCAGTTTTCGTACAATTTAGCCGTTCTCCGTAGGTGTGGGATGATGTTTCCTGGTTTTAATTTGCATTTCTCCAGTGACTAAGGATGCTGAGTGTCTTTTCATGTGCTTTTCAAGATGCAATCAATGTATCTTGGCGAAGTTGCCCAAAGTTGGTATCTTTTGCCTGTTTTTTAATTGAGTTGTTTTCTTACTAAGCTTTAAGAATTCTTTATATATTTTGGAAGCAAGTTCTGTGTCATACATAAGTTTAGCAAATATTTTTTTGTCAATCTCATATTTTCATTAAGATTTTTGTCAGCTCATATTTTCATTTTCTTAATGGTGTTCTTAACGAAGGGTAGAAGATTTGAATTTTAGTGAAATTCAGTTTGTCAGGTTTTAAACTTTGTACTTTTTGTATCCTATTTAAGAAATCTTTGCCAAATCAATGGCCATGAAGATTTTCTCTAGTTTTGTTTTTTTTTTAAGTTTTATAGCTTTTATTCTTACATTTAAGTGTATGATCCATCATGAGCTGACCTTTGCCAACTTGTGATGAGAACTGAACTTCATAGAGTTGGGTGTGGCTGTGGAATTTACCTGGAACGGTTTGGAGGAAAGATTGTCCTCTCCCTGTTGACTCTCCTTGCCACCTCTGTTGAGAACCCGTGACTGTCGTCTGGGTCCTTTATCTACCTGTATATCTCTATGTAGTACCACACAGTCTGGTTGCAGCAGCTTTATAGCAGGTCATCAGATCAGGTAGCATTAGTCCTTTTTTTTTTTTTTTTTAGCTATTCTCAGTCCTTTTAAGTTTCCAGTTTCCAGCTGAATATTAGAATCAGCTTGTTACATCTGATAGAAAAGGCTGGGCTTGGGAAGACTTGAGATCTCACCAATACCATGTTCTCTGGCCTGTGAACATGGCATGTCTCTCCACTGACTTGTTTCCTTTCAGTTGTGTCCACGGTGCTTTTAAAGTGAGGTAGAGCAGGAAACCTAGTGATTCAGTATTTGTGTGTGTTGTGAAGTGACCACCACAGTAAGTCTGTCACCACATTTAATCACCAGGCTTTTTTCTCATGGGAACTTGGAAGACCTCCCCTCTCAGCACCTTTCAAATAAGCACAACAGTATCACTGACTGGAGTCACCATGGTATGTGCTACACTCTGTGACTGACTGACTTTACAACTGGAAGTAAGGCTCACTCTCTTTTTGCTCACTACATTCCTATATGTCTTATATCTGAGTGCTACTGTAAATGGTATGTTTAAGCTTCAGTTTCTTTCTTTTATTTTTCTTCTTTTTTTGGCTGCATCACAAAGCTTCTGGGATCTTAGTTCCCTGACCAGGGATCGAACCTGGGCCCTGGCAGTGAAAACACAGAGCCATCTGGGAACACCCTGGCTCAGGAGGTTTTAATGACTGCTGGAGCCTTTGGTCTGGGTCCGGTGCAGGAGTTAGTATTTCGCAAGCTCCTGATGTGAGTGTAAAGTGCATATGGAGGCAGGGGACTCGGGGCCCTCACCTTCAGCCTCGTAGAGGCCCCGGGCTTCTCTTGGCCCCTGCGCTGTCGCTTCTGATGCTGGCACCTGCCTTGTGGTCCTGTCCCATTCCCCTCCCTTGTCCTCAGGGCGTCTCGAGCCAGGAGGCAGGCTGAGCTGCTGGGCCTTTGAGCTCGGAGGGTGGGCAGGCCCCATGGTCCCAGCAGCAAGGCTAGGCCTCTCCCGTTGTCAGTGGTTTCCTAAGAAAATGACCTTTTGGCTCAAATTCTCAGAGTGTAGCTCTTTCTACCATCATCCAAACTGCTTTGTTCATGTGGGTTTTGCCCAAGCTGTGCTCTGCTCTTCCTACTTGTTGGCGCTCTGGTTTCTGCCGTATTTCTGTCACTTCTCTTAGGCTCGTTTGATTCCTGCTCCGGCTCTCTGACTAGGCCTTGGCTGCTGACCGCTGTTCTCAAGGACCTGGGGGCAGCTCAGTGGGCGTGTGGGCCCAGCCTGCATTCCCTCTGTGCTGTAATATCACATGGGTCTGGATGGACGCGTGGACTGGGCTCATGCTTCCTCTTGGCTGCAGCATCACATGGGTATGGGTGCGGCTATGAGCCCTCAGTGGCTTAGGAGGAAGTTGAGATGTTCCCAGGTGGTTGAGGACTGTTGTTTTGTGTCTGCTTCCATCTTTTCCTGCTTTACTGCATGTGTTTGGGAGATGAAGCTCTTGGAAATTGAAGTTTTCTTTGAGGACCAAATAAATCAGTTTGGGCAAATGTTTCGTTGGCCCTGGAGGAGAGCATGGCTTTGTTTGCAGGACGAGGGTGCAGTTTGTCCATGGTTGGTCTTCAGTCATGTTCACCCAGACTTTTCTGGGTGAGAGGCACTGCATGACCGTTAATTCTCTCATCGAAGTCCCAGCATGTGCCTGTGTGCTAGGCTGCTGGTTGTCCAAGAGTCCAAGAGTGGCCCCATGGCCCCATGGGGATTCATGGAAAATCACAGGTAGATTCCGGAGTTGTTAAGTGCTTTGGGGATGAAAACAGACTTCCCAGACTGGGTAGGCTGGACTTCAGCCATTTTCCCTGATGAGGGGTGTAGGTGTGTGTGTACATTGCTTTATTTTATTGAAACAGTAATAATATTTATTTTATTAAATCAAGGTATCCTGGGTTTTCGGGCCAAAGTCCTCCACGTCCATCAATTGCAGAATGGAACAAGAAAAAGTCAACGGGAACAAGGAGCCGAGTGCAGAGTCATCCTCTACCGCTGTTCTGCGTGCCATGGGGACGAGGACTGGGGCCCGGGCCACCCACTCCGGGGCCGCTCCAAGTCCCGCAGCCTGTCGGCCGCACCTGTCCTGGCCAGCGCCCGCGAGTTCAGGTACTGTCCTCCTGGGCCTGTGGGGGCGCTCAGGAGGCAGGAAGGGGTTGTGCTGGCTGGCGTGGCCTTCCAGAGGGCACTCCCAGCCGATCCCCGCCATGCCCATCCTCACTGTGGAGGCCAAGGTGTGGGGGTGCCGTGCAGTGTGGCCCCAGGCCCTGGGCACGCAATGGGGGGTGGGGAAGCTCTGCTGACCTCGGTCATGCAAACGTCGCTCAAGTCCAGGGCGAAGCTGTCCTGGCCAGCACTGCCATGGGTGCGGGGCCTGAGATGCTTCCGTGTGAGCAGCTGCGCCACCCTCCTGCGTCAGAGTCCCGGGGGAGGGGTGGGTGGCGGGAGACCTTGGCTGCCAGCTCTGCGGGGTGGGGTGTTCCCGCCATTTCCCTTCAGAGAATGTTGAACTTGTTGCAGTGGCAGCAGGTCAGAGGTGGCTGCTCTCAGGGTTGACTGTGATGCAGACCTAGAGAAACCTGTTGTGGACAGCATTTCCCCAGAGGCCAATCTGTGGCCGGTGGCCGCTCCTGCATGTTCTTGAGCTGGGAAGTTGGGGGAGCCCTTAACCAGACCAACTCTCCCTGGCTCGGCTGCCCTTCATGAGACAATAAGAAATCTGCCTTGTCCGTGTGGGGATTTGGCGTTTGTTGAGCCTTGAGATGGGCAGAGACAAAAGCAAGTTTGCCATCTGTGTTTGGCTATTTTTGTGCCAGTATTTTTGGTGCAGAAAGGGACCATGAGGGGTCCTTCCTGTGGTCCAGTGGGGAGGTGGCATATATCCCTGGTCAGGGAACTAAAATCCCATAAGTCATGTGGTGTGGCCAAAAATTAAAAAAAAAATAACCAAAGGGACCGCAAAGCCTCTGGAGCTGGCACTCTGTGTGGGGGTGGACACACCTCCGCCCTGTCCCTGGGGCATCCACGTGGCTCCCAAGGACTGGCGCTGGACCTTGAGGGGAGGACAGGGAAGGCCACCAAGCGGTGTCATCCCTAGGACGTGTGCTAGCCACAGTGCCCTGTGATTCAGGTGTGGCTGGAAATGCTGAGCCGCTCAAGTACTGTCTTCTTCGTCGACAGTACAACTCAGCATGGGCGTTTTGTTAGAACCTGGATGGCTGGGGGATGGTATCTGAGGTCTTAATTCCCAAGGACAGGCCCAACAACTGGCCCTCAAGTAGACTTGCCTGGACAAGAATTCAGAGCCGCAGGCCCGCGCCCCATGGTACATCCCCTTTTTCTAGGGTGGGGCCCGGGTGCCTGCCCCGGTTTGGGTCCTTTGTTGTAAGGAGTTTCTGGGAGTCCCCTCTGAGGGCAGTGCCATAGCATGTTGCCCTCAGAGCAGCTCTGGGGATCAGGTGAGTGTTCTGGGACCGTTGCTCGGGAGCTGGCAGAGGGCAGTGCTCAGGCTGTTGGAGTGAAGATGGCAGAGAGTCTGAGAGCCAGTGCCTCTTCCACATGCGTGCCTCTCAGCGACTGAGGGCCCGCCCTGCCTCCTCTCCTACAGAAGGACCCGCTCCCTGCACGGGCCATGCCCAGTGACCACGTTTGGACCAAAGGCCTGCGTGCTGCAGAATCCTCAGACCATCATGTGAGTCAGCGAGGGGCTCCATGGGGATGGGGAGCTATGGGAGGTTCTGATGCTCTGGGGAGCAGGGCATGGGCCTGGCAGCCACGTGGCAATGTCCCCGACTTCACAGGATGAGAAGGTGGCGGGGTCTGCTCCTTAGGCCATAGGAGCTTCGACAGGAAAAATTCAAGGAAAAAAAAATAACGTATTGCACACTGATGCATTTCGTGACTCACATGTGTTTCTCTTCATTACTATTGAAATGCAGAGATGTCAGTTGGTGTTTTGAAAATCTGAGGTGTTTTTTGAAAATCTGAGTTGACTTGTTTGAGTCCCGCCTTGTGGGCATGGCTTTTTTTTTTTTAAGATAAGTCCTGCATTTTAGCAACACCCGCCACCTGAGAAACTAGTTAAAAACTAAGCAGTTTGGGTTGCTTCGCAGACACTTAGACCTAGGCTGTCTTCTCCACTTGTCCAGTGCCGCCTCCTAGCACTGGACGCTGTCAGAGAGGGGCCGTCGTCTGTTGGCTCTGTGTGTTCTGTCTTGGGGAGAAGACATGCAAATGGCTCCGGCCACCAGAGCTTGGCGAGGAAGCAGCAGAATTCCAACCAGCTCTGCGGTCGACCCTCTGAGGGCAGTGCCATAGCATGTTGCCCTCAGAGCAGCTCTGGGGATCAGGTGAGTGTTCTGGGACCGTTGCTCGGGAGCTGGCAGAGGGCAGTGCTCAGGCTGTTGGAGTGAAGATGGCAGAGAGTCTGAGAGCCAGTGCCTCTTCCACATGCGTGCCTCTCAGCGACTGAGGGCCCGCCCTGCCTCCTCTCCTACAGGAGGACCCGCTCCCTGCACGGGCCATGCCCAGTGACCACGTTTGGACCAAAGGCCTGCGTGCTGCAGAATCCTCAGACCATCATGTGAGTCAGCGAGGGGCTCCATGGGGATGGGGAGCTATGGGAGGTTCTGATGCTCTGGGGAGCAGGGCATGGGCCTGGCAGCCACGTGGCAATGTCCCCGACTTCACAGGATGAGAAGGTGGCGGGGTCTGCTCCTTAGGCCATAGGAGCTTCGACAGGAAAAATTCAAGGAAAAAAAAATAACGTATTGCACACTGATGCATTTCGTGACTCACATGTGTTTCTCTTCATTACTATTGAAATGCAGAGATGTCAGTTGGTGTTTTGAAAATCTGAGGTGTTTTTTGAAAATCTGAGTTGACTTGTTTGAGTCCCGCCTTGTGGGCATGGCTTTTTTTTTTTTTAAGATAAGTCCTGCATTTTAGCAACACCCGCCACCTGAGAAACTAGTTAAAAACTAAGCAGTTTGGGTTGCTTCGCAGACACTTAGACCTAGGCTGTCTTCTCCACTTGTCCAGTGCCGCCTCCTAGCACTGGACGCTGTCAGAGAGGGGCCGTCGTCTGTTGGCTCTGTGTGTTCTGTCTTGGGGAGAAGACATGCAAATGGCTCCGGCCACCAGAGCTTGGCGAGGAAGCAGCAGAATTCCAACCAGCTCTGCGGTCGGGCCTGGTGGTGGGCTGTCCACTGCATAGACCATCTGTGCCCCCTCCTCGAGGGAGCTGTGGAGGGTTGACTTCTGTGGGGGGCAGGCCAAGGCCCACACCCAGCACAGCAGCCACATTGGCAGCTGGCCCCCCAAACCCTTCGCCTGGCTGCGCCCTGCTGTGTGCCCGCCCTTTGTGGCCTTTGCTGGCTGCACCGACCCCTCCCTGCCCCAGCCCTGCACTGCCGCGCCCTCCTCGTCACTCACAGCCCGGCCTCAGCGCATGCTGGTGGCCCTTGGCCGTCCAACCATAACTGGCCGTTGCCACCCTGCCCAGCCCACAGCAGCCCAGGTATGTGTGCTTTGCCCTCACAGCCCTTGGGTGGGGTCTCAGGGTGGCATCTGAGCTGCTCCCCAAGGTCAGGTGGGGTTGTGGGGTGCTCCAGGCAGAGGAGCAGGTGCCCCAGAAGTGTCGAGGGCTGAGCAAGCAACTTTCTCTGCCCCTCCTACAGCCTGGCCAGGGGCAAGGGTTGTGTGCTAACCTGACTTCTCCCCTGACAGTGTAGAGAAGCTAATTACGAGAGTCTTACCTTCTGCTTGGTTGTCTTACATCTCACCAATGAGTGCGTGTTTTCTGTTATGTTGAAATGTTGGAATTACTAGCATCTGACGCCTTCAGCTTTTGAAACTGTGGCTCACGTGGGTGTCTGGCCAAGCTGTCCAGCGCCCAGAGCCTCCTTGGGAGGGGTCAATATCCCTCTTCGCAGTGACCCAACAGGAAGTTGAGTGACCAGTTGGTGCCCAAGACCGAGCCAATGGCGCTACAGTGGCTCTGGCTGGCTGTGACTGACTCACAGGTCTGGAGGGGCTGTGAGCCTCACCTGCCTGGTCAGTGGGGAGGGGCCTTCAACGTCTACCTCACCAGCCAGGCAGACTTCCATCTGCCCTCCTTCTAGGCCCAGGGCCAGGTGAAGTGACGAGAGGCCTGCCAGTGCCCGCCCTCCGCGTGTAGGCCCCTCCCGTGGGCCAAGCCGGTTCCACAGCCCAAGGTGTTGTCTACAGCTGGACAGGGCTCGTCCTGACCGCCCAGAGCGGCAGAGCTCAGCGGCCAGCTTGTGAGGAGCAGTTGTCTGAGGTCTGGCCCCTTTGCTGTTAGAGGCGATTGGACAAGAGGATGGTGTGAGCAGTAAGATCAAATACAGTTTGTTTGGTTTGAGTTTTCATTTTAGGAAGCTCTGCACTTGTTTTTTGCAGCCTTTAGCAAGTCACTTTACTTTATGTTTTGCTTTCAGTTTTGAGGAAACAGCGGGGTTATGGTGCCAGTGCACACTTGGGGAGTCTTGGGGGGGCTGGGGTGCATCGCACTCCCGCCGTTAGTGAAGCACGACCGAGATGCTGGGCACCCAGCACCATCCTCCACCAAGCTGCGCGTGTGACCCAGGCTGGTGGAGATGCCGGCAGAGGGCCATGGGTGACCCTCTCCTTTGCAGAAACGCCTGGAGAGGGTGAGTGATGGTCAGTCAGTGACAGCCTGCAGCCAGGGACCCACCCCCTGTTTAGTGGCTCGCATCGTGGTGTGGAAGGTTGCTGGTGGGGCCGTCAGGTTCTCAGGGAGGCACTGGCCGTGGGGCGTGATCTGGAGCAAGTGTCTCGGTTGGGGAACTTGCGTCAGAAGGGCCGTTCCCGTGGCCTGCAGCCCTCAGGGCTGTTTCCCAACAGGCAGAGGTGCTGCCTGGGGGGCCCGCCCCAACGTGAGGGCTTGGCCTCAGACACCCCTGCCCCTGGGGGAGGACCTGCTGCCGACAGACCGTACCAGGCCCTGCCCTCGGTGACCGAGGCTAGGCACCACGGGAATCTTGGAGCTGTTGTTGGCAGGCAGGCCCAGCTGACTTCTTTTGGTTTGTTTTGTTTTTTTTTTTTTTTTTGAGGAGTTTTGGTTTCACAGCAAAAGTGAGAAGAAGGTGCAGAGCTCCCTGTTGCACTCCTAGCCTCCCCACTGTCATCCCCGAAGCCAGTGCATGTGTGACAAACAGTGAACTTACACTGACGTGTTGTCGTCACCAGAGTCCTCTTCATATCAGGGTCCTGGACACGTGTGGTGACATGTCCTTGCCATTGAAATCACACAGCACAATCTCACTGCTCCAGATCCCGCCACTGGCTTTAAAAGAGGCTTTTACTGTGGAGGTGAAGGTCCACTGGGTTGCTCGCACAGCGGTGTGGGCCTGGGTCAGCGGGAAGCCCAAGGTTCTATTGGCTGGTCTGGGTGCGCATGGGACGCCCTCTAAGCAGGTCCCTGAGTGGGCCTCATCCCGAAGGAACCTCAGGCAGGGGCATGGGGAGGGTCTCCATACTGTGCAGGTGCCAGTGGGTCAACCTGGGGCCTGTGTGAATGCTCCTCTCCCCTCAAAGGCACATCCAAGACCCTGCCAGCCAGCGGTTGACGTGGAACAAGTCCCCGAAGAGTGTCCTCGTCATCAAGAAGATCCGGGACGCCAGCCTGCTGCAGCCCTTCAAGGAGCTCTGTGCGTACCTGATGGAGGTGAGTGGGCATGGGCTCCAGGCTCTCCTCCCATCTGCTCAAGTCAGGGAGACCTTGTAAGCCAGGCGCAGGAGCTCAGAAGTGTGTACTGCGAGCCCAACAAAAGCACTTTGCATCTGAGAGACAGAGGAATCGTGCCCCTCTCCCCTGACCCCATCAGAAAAGCCTGAGACGCAGAAGGAGGCTTCTAGAAGATCAGCGCCCTGACCTGTCTTCCTGCTGGGGCTGACACCACCATGTCCTTCCAGGAGAACAACATGGTCGTGTATGTGGAGAAGAAGGTTCTGGAAGACCCCGCCCTCTTGAGCGATGACCACTTCGGGCCAGTGAAGAGGAAGTTCTGCACCTTCAGAGAAGGCAAGTTGTCCCTAGGTGGCAGGGTGCTGCCCCCAACCCGGTGGGCTCTCTGGTACCCCTGCTTGGCCCGTGCCCAGCAGTGAGGGTGTTTGACGTCTCCTGTGTCTTCCAGATTACGATGACATCTCCAATCAGATCGACCTCATCATCTGCCTGGGGGGCGACGGGACCCTGCTCTATGCCTCCTCCCTCTTCCAGGTGAGGCCCCAGTTGCCTGAGGCCGTAGGGCTGCAGGTGATAGGACATGGAACTGGGACTGCTGTGGGTGCTGGAGGCTGTGCCAGGCCAGCTGATGGCGCATAAGGGCCCAGGGACTGGGCTGGGAGGAGGGCGACCCCTGGGAGAGCTGGTATGTGGGCTGAGTGAGGGGGCTGAGAGTCAGGGGCAGGTGAGAGCAGCAGCCCCAGGCCACCGGGGAGGCGTGGTGGGGGAGGGACTGTGGAGGCTGCAGATGGCAGGGATCTGCCAGGGCGGGACCTTGCCAGGGCGGGACCTTGCCAGGGCCTGTTAGGAGGTCAGGTGGGCCCCGAGGGCCAGTGGGGCAGGAGAGTGGAGTCCAGCAGGGCCTGGGCAGCGGCTGGCAGAGGCCGAGGTTGAGGGTCCCGGGATGTCCCACCTCCTCAGAGCTCTCATTCTCTCTTGGGAGCCTTCTCGGTAGAAGTGGCTGCAGAGCCACCTGGTGGGACCTCAGTCCCACCCTAGGCTTCCTGCCCCGGCTGCCTGTGCTCTTCCCTGGCATCTCTGTAGGGGCTCACTGCCCTCCCAAGCCTGCTGGACATGGCCTGTGTGTCAGAGCCCCCGTGTCCTGCCCTGCCACACCTTCCTGTCCTCTGTGGCCAGTGGTCGGTCCCCCTGCCCCCGTTTCTTGTCAGCTCTCCAGCTGTTCTGGCTCCCAGGCTTCTGGCTGACCCTGTGTCCTGTGTGTCAGCACCACCCTCCCCCCACCCCCCAGCCCTCACAGGGACCGTCCAGGTCCAGGTCCATCTGGCCTAGTGCTTGCATGCCTTCCACGTGGACTGGCCAACGAGTGACCTGTCTCATTGGCTCGCAGGGTAGCGTGCCTCCAGTCATGGCATTCCATCTGGGCTCCCTGGGCTTCCTGACCCCCTTCAACTTCGAGAACTTTCAGTCACAAGTTACTCAGGTGATACAGGGTGAGTTGGAATGTTCCTGAGCCCAAGAGCAGTTCCCATGTGGAACAGTCATCCTGCTTGGTTTGGGGGGTTTTTAATGATGCTGAGAACAGTGCTGAGTGTTTGGAGCTCAGAGGACTCTGATTCTGAGGATCAGACACCTTGTCCTCACAGAGAGGAGCTGAAGCCACCACAGTTCAGCTGCCGTCTGTGTTGGGCGGCAATGGATTGATTTCCACAGGAGCCCAGGGTGTCGCCTTCCATTTGTGTGAAGATGGGAGGGGTCCCTGGTCGAGGGAGTGGGGAGCTCTTCTGTGGCATGACTATCCCCACCTGCTGACTTCCCTGGGTGTGACCCCTGCTGGCCTCCAGGGAACGCAGCTGTTGTTCTCCGGAGCCGGCTGAAGGTCAGGGTCGTGAAGGAGCCCCGAGGGAAGAAGGTGGCTGTCCCCAATGGCATCAGCGAGAACGGGGTGCTGGCTGCAGGCCTGGACATGGAGGTTGGGAAGCAGGCTGTGCAGTACCAGGTCTGTGGGCCTGCCCCTCCCCAACCAGGTGCCGGGCCTTGCCCTTGGGCAGGGGGTGCAGGGCAGGGCCTTTGGGCTGGACCTCCTAGGGAGCCTGGGAGCAGCCCACATGCTGCCCTGCCTGCTCAGTGTGCGGTGGTCTTGCCCCCAGGTCCTGAACGAGGTGGTGATCGACAGAGGCCCCTCCTCTTACCTGTCCAACGTGGACGTCTACCTGGATGGACACCTCATCACCACAGTACAGGGCGATGGTAGGTGGGCATCGGGCCTGCCCGGGGGTGGGTGTAGGGCCAGTGCCCTAGCCTGACCTGCAGCTTGTCCCGCAGGCGTGATTGTCTCCACCCCGACGGGCAGCACGGCGTATGCAGCCGCCGCAGGGGCATCCATGATCCACCCCAACGTGCCCGCCATCATGGTCACACCCATCTGCCCCCACTCGCTGTCCTTTCGGCCCATTGTGGTGCCCGCGGGGGTTGAGCTGAAGGTCAGAGCCCCCACCCTTGTCTGTTGGAGCCCTTGTGGGGCTGCCTGCCTGCCCTGCTGGGGGCGGGAGGGACTTTGTCCACTCTGGCCTTTTGTCATGTGTCCTGTGCCCCAGAGGGTCTAGTCAGCAGGGCGGGGCTCTCAGCCTGAGTGGGTGGGGACAGTTGGGGTGGGGAGGCCCTCAGGTGATTAACCACTGCTGCCTGGCACGTCCCTGGGGCCATATTCTGGTGTCTGACTGGCCTCACTCCCCTTCCACGTCCACCTCTTCTTTCCCTGGCCCGAGCTCCCTGCACAGACCACCGCGGGCCAGCACATCCTTGGAGTGAACCTTGGCGGGCAGGGCTACGTCTGCCAGACACAGCTCCAGGCCTTTGTGCCCTGTGGGCCTCTGTACCCTGTGGTTGGTGTCCGCATAGTGCAGTGATTTCACGGCCTGGAGCTGACCTTGGCATGCGGTGGGCACTGTGTTGCCTATGAGGTTGTTTCTGGCCAGTGTGGTGCCCCAGGGTGGGGTCCGTGGCACTTAGCTGTGCTCAGAATGCATCTGATCCTCAGAATCAGAGTCCTCTGAGCCCCCTACACATGTGCTGCTTGACCCTTCAGATCATGCTGTCACCGGAGGCAAGGAACACTGCGTGGGTGTCTTTCGATGGACGAAAGAGACAGGAGATCCGCCACGGAGACAGGTGTGTGGACTATGGGGTGCAGTGGCCAGGGCAGGTGGGCCCAGGGTGGCTGTAAGCTGTGGACCTCTGCCTGGGTGATGGCACCCTACCAGCTGCACCTGTTCCTCGTCTTCCCACTGCCTTGCCCTGGGAGTCCCCTTCACAGACCTGGGTGGAGTGAGGGAGTGCACAGCTCTGTCCTGGGGGGCACAACAGCACCACTGAGCTTCTAGCCCGGCTGTCCTCAGGGCCAGACTGGAAAATGGTCAGGTGCCCATGACACCAGAGGACATGGGGCCAGGCTGCACAGCAGATGGTACAAGCAGAGCTGAGGTGGTCCACCAGCCAGGCTGTCGAGGGTCCTGCACAGTGGGCGGCGAGGGGGCTCAGTTCCATGAGGGAGCTCAGTTCTAGGAGGGGCTACGTTCATCTCCTTTCT
Organism: Madoqua kirkii; assembly: GCA_006408675.1. Lineage (NCBI taxonomy): Eukaryota > Metazoa > Chordata > Mammalia > Artiodactyla > Bovidae > Madoqua > Madoqua kirkii. Next base: position 17,775 of record SJYC01056781.1, read on the forward strand.
GCTGCAGCATTAGCATCACAACCTCTTGCTACCCTCTTCCCTCCATCTGCGTCCGGGACCCTGTGAGCGACTGGTTCGAGAGCCTGGCACAGTGCCTGCACTGGAATGTGCGGAAGAAGCAGGCCCACTTCCCGGAGGACGAAGAGGATGCAGACGAGGAGGGTGGGGAGGACCAGGCGGGGAGCTAGGCTGGTGCCCTGTCTGTGCTCTGTGAATGTCACGGGCCCCACACCACTTGTCTCTGGCCAGAGGAAGGGCCTGCAGTCTGCCTTGTGTCGACCAGATCAGTTGTTTTTAATGTTTTAAATCTGACTTTTCTGCATTTCTAAACAAGCCAGTGAGCAGGCCACACAAGCTCTGAAGTCAGCCCAGGCACACCTACCAGGCAAGCAGTCAGAGCCCACTCCAGTTGGGGATGGCCGAACCAGGTGGTTATGGCTGAGCTGGGTGGTGGGCTCCTTGTGATTCCTTGTCAGGAAACTTCCACGAATCAGTCTATTTAAATTGAGAGGGGATCAGAATGAACGGGTCTATCCTACAGTCTTGAAAATAAACGTCTCACGGCCAAAAATCTCCCTTCAGCTTCACAACGTCCCTGAAAGCCACTGGGGGAGTTTGTGCCGAGAGCCGCTCCCCAGCTCGGGTCATCCTGAATCTGCCAGGCCTCCTGCCTCAGTCCCCAGGCCTGGTCTCCTCCCTGCTTCCGGCGATGCCATGGCAGGCAGGGGTAGGACCACACACATTCCTCGGGAAGCAGGGGTGTGCCTCCCCACCCTGGAAGGTGTTTTCAATCCTGTGTCTACTTTTTAGAGATTCTTTTAAACTTTTCTGAGAGTGCTTATGTACAGATTCTCTTGTACACACTGTGAGATTCCTGCGGGAGGGCTTGTGCTGTGAAGTGGGACCATTCTGTGCTGCCCAAGTGGCCATCTAGAAAGCTGGTGGCTCTGCTCAGAGGGTCTGGCACTTGGTGGGCTGGGAAGGCACTGCTGCTGCTCTGGCTTCTCCCCAGGGGCCTGGCTTTGAGGGCACATCTGTCATTCCAGCCCCTATGCTTGTATTGCTGGCTGACCGGCCGCCTGGGGCTGGGCCCACATGGAGTCTATTGAGAGTTGTGGTGAGTGGGCCTCTGGTTACTGGTGCCTAATGGGCGTCCTGGTTTTGAATAACTGAATTCTCTCTGAGCTGCGTTTTCACCTTTGAAATTGGCCAGAAAGGATGGAGGGCCTGTACTTTCTTGAACTCACTTCTGGAGGGCCAGAGGCCGGGAGGTTGAGCTCCGCCAGTTTGGAACGTGATGGTCTGATAGGAGGGCATCTGGGGGCTCCAGGGTCAGCCCTGCAGCCTGAGCACTGTGGCCACTGTTCACGTGTCTGTTGAGAGCTGTCCACCCATGTGGCTGTCTGGACAGCTCGGCCAGTGCTGGGGTAGAGGTGGGCTCCTACCCTCTGCCCGCAAGCTCCAGCACAGAGGGTGGCCCACCAGGCCTCCCACAGGCTGAGGGGGCGACACCCCCAGCTTTAGCTCCAGAAGAGTGGTCAGAACGCAGGTCACGCATTCAGACAACAGAGCAGGTGCAGACCAAGTCCTGCAGAATGATGGGGAATGACCTAGGAAACTTTGGGTTTTTGAAGTAAATTCTTAATGTTTCATATTGTTAATATCTTGAAGTTTGTTAAATGTTGAAAGCCTTATTACTATTTTCAGATTCTTTCAATAAACAGACTTGTTTAAAAATTGGGGTTTAGCAACAAGTTTATTTGGTTCTTTGTAACCAACACCAAATCATGGAGGGGGTGGGTGGGCCTGGGGAGTCTAGATGCACTGAGGCTACCCCTGGCACACCTGTAGGGTATATGTTGGGGTCACACTCCAGCAGCACCCCACCCGTCACATCCTGGGGACAGGCTTCTGGGCCTGTCGTGCAGGAGCCCAAGCTCTGGGCCAAGGCTGCCCCATGGAGGCCAGTGGGTGCATGGTCCCCTCTCTGGTTCTGGGCCTCCCCTTCTCGGGCCTGGGCTTAGGCGGGGCCAGGCTTTGCCAAGAGCCTGAGCAGGTACTTTGGACACAGACACAGCCTTGTGGGCTGGGGCCTGGGAGCTGTGACAAGCACCCTGTGGGCACTGCTGCGAGGCCAGCACAGGATAGGCGCAGTGGGTGCCCCAGCAGCGGAGTGGCCCAGGGCCTGCTCGTTGGGGTCAGAGACATGTGTGCAGTTGCCTCCCCAGCTCCCTTTGCATCCAGGCACATGTGGGAGTCTCAGTGGCTGTGAGGCCTCTGTTATCTCCTCTGCAGTGGGGCTCGGTGGCCAGCATGTCTGCCTGGAAGCCAGTGTGTCCTTGGGCAGTGGGGTGGGCATGCTGTCGGAGCCCAAGTTTCTATGGACTTACCTGAGCACGCACGGACCCCAGGCTGGGCCCTGCTGCTCCAGGAGCAGAGGATCTACTTGAGGGCAGGAGTCGGCCCAGACGGCAGGTGCAGGCTCTGTTGGCACAGGTCACTGTGCTTGTCGAAGGCTGTTGATCTCTGAACCTTGACCTTCCAGGCTTTGTGGAGCACATGGAAGGGGTCGGGGAGCTGGAGGCACAGAGGCCGCAGGATGGGAGAGTATTCTGTGGGCTCAGGCCTTTGGTCCCTCAGAGATCCTAACTGTCAGGGTGGTGGCCTTTCCTGGCCCGTTTGACCTCCTACCAGGCCTCAGTGCTGAGCACCCACCCAGCCGATCTTTCTCTCTCAGATCAGGCTCCATGTCCAGCAGTTCCTGCCCTGGGGCAGCCTGGGCCAGGCCTGTCCTGCTGAGGTTCCCACACCCGGGAGCCACTGGCTAGAAGGACACTGTTAGTCTGCCAGGGCGCCAACTGGGAGGGGGAGCTGCTGTGGAGATGGAGGCCCTGGCGGAGGGGGCTGTCAGAGGAGCCCAGAGAAGTTGGGAAGGGGGTGTTGGGGACAGGGGTGGGGGTACTTGAATCACCACATCAGGGAGTAGGCCACTGCTGGCACATTTCACCCCAGAAGGGCCAGGCTGCAGCTTGGCCTGTGTCCAAACCAGGAAACACCAGGATATTTGGTGGAAGAGGTGAGGTCAGGGTAGGCGAGGCCAAGGAGGAAGGAGCCCACAGAGGACACTCAGGGCTGGTCTGGGCACCCTATGGGGAGGGCCTCTTGCCCCCAGAAGCTCCAAACAGGCAGCCTCGGGGATAGATGCACAGCCTGACCTCAGCTCGACTTCCTGGGGCTCGGTGAGGCCCCTGGGTTCACAAGACACTCCTGGACGCTGGTCTGAAGTTGCAAGGGGGCCACCTACAGCCCTAAGGTCCGGCGGGTGACTTTCAGATGTCCCCTCCAACCCCAATGGAGTTCAGAGGCTGAGTCCCAGGGTCAGGGCAAGTTGAGGACTGTGGAGGGTCAGCCAGGGCAGGGGTCATGCCACTGGGCATGTAGAAAGGGTACCCAAAGGGCAGCCAAAGTGGTGCTGCCCGTTTCCCCACCTGCCAGTCAGGATGAGCTAGAGGCCCTAGCGGCTGTGGCTATGGCTGTCCCCACCTCCATATGCAAGGCACAGTGCCCATACAGACGGAAACCTGGCTTCCTAGGAGCAACTGGCTGAGGTAATGGCCAGGATGGCAGGTGAGTGGACCCACAGGACCAGGGGCAGCATCCAGAAGGGCTGCTTGGCCATCCCGAGGAGAGCCTAGAAGGAAATACCCAGGAAGGTACTGGAAGCCTCAACTCCCTACAGCCAAGTGACCTGGGGTGGCCAGGGGCCCAGCCCAGGCCCAGGCAGACCCCAGTGGGCTCATCTGATAGTAGGGCTCCCCCTCCAGGCCCTACCCGCTAGCTGGGTCTGAAGGCCCACACGCTTGGGATTGTACTTAAGATCTGTGAAATCCTTTACCAGGGGACCACATCCTGGGATCCCCCCACCCTCAGACACCTAGAACAGGCTCAGATCCCAATGCCTTGGGTGCCCAAGGGCCACCTGTCCCTGGTCTGAGCCTCTGCCCTCTTCTGCCCTGGCAGCTCTGGTGACTCCTCACTGCTGACCACTCCACCTGCCCTCCTCCAGAATGTCTAATTCGGGGAGGCCAGTAGAGGTACCCAGAGGCACCCCAAGATGTGGTGAGGCCTAAAGAATGTGGATGGTGTGCAACACAGAGACACCTTGAGGCCTAATGTGCAGCGATCGAAAACGCGCCTGGAGGGGCTGTGGTCAGGATCGGAGTCCTGGAAGCTACATCATGCGGGTCAGTGCTGGCGTGGGTCAGGATGTTCGAGGTTGGGGGCCCATACCCTTTCTCCCACCCACGGATCAAGACCCAGTTCTCAGGACCCTGTGGGCTCCTGAGCCAAGGCCCACATCTGCTGCTATCTCATGTTTCCCTGGAAACATGGGCTCCTCTGGGCCCACTTGACTGCAGCCATCACTTCAGACCAAGATATGGATGTAGGTCAAGCCTGTGAGAGGGGGCAGGGGACAGGCTTGGCAGTGGGGAAGGACTGAGAGGGCCCAGCAGACACCAGCATTCCATCAGGGATGCGGGGGAAGGGGCTGTGCAGGAGTTTCAGGGAGCGGAGCCAGGGCAGGGGGATCAGCTAGGGCTCCTTCATAAGAACAACTTCCTAACAGGCATTGTATCTAACTTGCAAATAAGCAAACAGGCTGAAGCGGCCATATTTGAAGCTGACAAGGGTGTGAAGAATCCTGGTCGGTCTACAGTCTTTTACCCCAAATTCTACTTGAATAAGTCAAAACTCCAGCAAATGGCAGATCCTTGCAGTGGCTTCTCTAATACTAGAAATCACACACAGCCCTTCACAGGCAGCAAAGCCCTGTCTCCTGCAAACATTTAGAGAAGATTTATCTGAAAATTAATAAAGGGATACCTCAACTAAAACGGAGTTGGGAGGCCACAAGGTGGAAGTCCTCAGGCATGTAACCCCAATGTCCATGGAGAACCAGAGAGGAGGGGAGTCCCGCACCTGTGGCCAGAGCAGCCACCTCACCGCCACCACCAGGCTGATCTCCCTGCCTGGCAACAGCTCAGCCAATGAGAAGTCACCTTATTTAAACTCCAATGTTTCCTCTAATGGACTTCTTGTTTGTAACAACTTCCCTACCTCCTCTATAAAAGAATGTCCTCTCTGCTTTACCAGACTTGCATGTGGTTATCACAGTTGCATGTCCTGAGTTATAATTCTTTACTGCTGCCAAACAAATCTGAAAGAAAGTGAAAGTCGCTCAGTCATGTCTGACTCTTTGCGACCCCATGGACTATACAGTCCATGGAATTCTCCAGGCCAGAATATTGGAGTGGGTAGCCTTTCCCTTCTCCAGGGGATCTTCCCAACCCAGGGATCGAACCCAGGTATCCCACATTGCAGGTGGATTCTTTAACAGCTGAGCCACAAGGGAAACAAACATGACTTTCTGGTAAAACAACTGGGTGGTTTTTTTGCTTTGTTTTAGGTGAAAAATCATTAACAGGACAAAGAAAAGGGGGCAGGATACAAACTCTGGAAGTATAACCATGGAGCAAACAAAGACTTCCTCCAGCAATGGTCGAAGGCCTGGGTAACACTGTCCTCCGTGCTGCAGTAGCCAGCCCAAGAGGGGAAGGTGACTTAGCACTCCAACATCATTTCAGAATTGTTAAAATGAACTGTCGCAGATAAAATGTAAGAAAGACTCGGCTATACAGTTTTTGCTACTTTTCATACAATTGCTTTTGAAATTATTTGACAATAAGTAACTCACTGACCAGCAACAACTGGTGCTGCGAGGCAGTCATAAAGCATCTCAGAGTTGTGTGCAAAGTAGGAAAATCTACCCCATAAGCTTTGCTCAGTGTCCTGAATACTCACTTTCAGGGATGATGAAGGTGTCACATTCTGCTCCGAGACACAGATGTTAAGAGAACTTCACTTTTGCTTTCTTTTTTGCATTTTAGGCCCAGGCCCCTGACCAACCCCTGGGGTGTCCAGGCCCTTCCTCCAGTCATCCCTTCTGGAGGATCCCAAGGAAAACCCTTCCCCTGCACCTCATGGCCCAACCCTGTCTGTAGACACCAGAGCTAGGCAGATACCACCATCCATTAACTGACCCTCTGGCCAAGATCTAAAGAAGAAACTATTAATTTTAAAACAATATGAAGCAAAATATATGAAAGTCTGACAAGAAGAATAGGCCTTGGACTTCCCTAGTGGTACAGTGGATAATAATCCACCTGCCAATGCTGGGGCACGTGTTTGATCCCCAGTCCGGACAGATTCTGCACGCCACAGAGCAGCTAAAAACCGTGCACTCAACTACTGGAGCCCATGCTCCTGGTCCGTATGTGCTCCCCAACAAGAAAAGCCCTGCAATGAGAAGCCCACGCATTGCAACAGAGTAGCCCCTGCTCACCACCACTAGAGAAAGCCCCCGGGCAGCAACATGTACCCAGTGCAACCGAAATAAATAATTTTTTTAAAGTAGGCCTTAAGAAGACCCCATTAGAAACTTCTCTAGTGGCTGACTAGCTAAGACACCAAGCTTCCAACGCAGACGGCATGGGTTCAAAAACTAGGTACCATAAGCAGAAACTAACACCCAGGAAAAACAAAAATAAATATTAAAATGAAGAGGAAGAAGAGCCCGTTAGCAGTAACCTCGCTCCTAAAAATTACCTTTAAAAGTAAGTGGGAGAGAATTCCTTGGCAGTCCAGTGGCTAGGACTCCTAGCTTTCATTGCCAAGAGCCCGGGTTCAATCCCAGTTTGGGAACTAAGACCCCACAAGCAGTGTGGCACAAGAAAAAAATATTTTTTTTTACTAAAAATTAATAATGTAAGCCATGAAGAAAACCGGGCCCGGAAGACGCTGCGCATGGTGCCAGGGATTGGGGGGGCGCGCGCGCAGGCAAGACAGTCCCACTGAAGCCCCTCACCCACTAGGGCCAAGGCCACGCCCCCTGATAGAACTCCCCAAACTCAGCCAACCAGCGTCCTCGTCAGGGGCGTGGCCTCGGATTCTAGCTACCCCTAGAGCACCTCCGTTGCTGGCTTCCTCAGCTAGAACAGTCCCTTTGTCTTTCCTCTTCTGAGGGAGGCTCCTTGAGGCTGAAATTTCTGTCTCTTGAAACCAAAACTCAGAGCCAGCTTATAGGTCGGCTCCTCCACGAACCTGCCGCCCCTCCTGGGTCGCGGTGGTACGGCCAGGAAGTTATCAAGGGGAGGGCGGTTCCCAGAAGCATCACCCCTAACTGGGCTGAAATTGGTACGGCCCGGAGGATACCAAGGGGACGACCGTGAGAGGGTGCCGTTATCCAGATGCCCCACTGGCCGAGATGGTACGGCCCGGAAGGTGCCAAGAGAATAACCGCGAGGGGGCGCCATCGCTCAGCAGCACCACCCTAGCCTGGGCCGAGGTGCTACAACCTGGAGGGGACCAAGGCTGCGGGGGCCGCCCTTGCCCAGCTGCACCACCCTCGCCTGGGCCACGCATTACGGCCCGGAGGGTACCAAGGCCGCGCGCCGCCATCGCCCAGCAGCACCACCTCCACCTGGGCTGATGAGGTACGGCCCGAAGGGTGCCAAGGGGATGACCACGGGGGTCGCCATCGCCAAACAGCACTAGCCCCATGTGGGCTGATGTGGTACGGTCCAGGGGGGTGCCAAGGGGATGTCCACGGCGGGTATCGCCCAGCAGAGTGTCCCCGCTCCCAGCACCCAAGCGGGAGTTGAGAAGCCCGTACCCTCAGGACACTGCGGAACGAGTCCCGTGGGATGGGTCACGCGGGACACGTAGGAGCCGCGGCGGACTTCAGACGCGTCACTTCCGGCGCGTGGCTTCCGGGCCAGTAGCGGCTTCTCCCCGCCTCCGGCCCCGCCCCGTCGCCTGCCGGGACCTGTGGGTTTTCTCCGGGTCCGCCCACCAAGCCCGACCCGCAGCCTTTGGCTCCTTGAGCCGCGGTCACCGGGATGAGGGCGGGTTGCTGTGTGGAGTAGGGGGCAGCGAGGCCTTAGATGATCGCTCCGTCCGTTCCGGCGCGCCGGGTCCCCGCCCGGCTTCGGGACCGACCCCACGTCCCTGAGGCTCGGCGTCTACCCAGGGGCTCCTTGGTGGGTGAAGGGCTGAATAAAGTTGGCGGGGCGGGTCACCTCCGGGGGTCGCCCTTTAAGTCCGTGCAGACTCCTCGCTCCCCCTGGCAATTCGGCCAACCCCGGGCCTTGGCACGCGCGCCTGGGCGTCCGAGGCCGCCCGGGAGTGGGAGGGAACCGTCCCTAGCGCTTTCACGCCGGGTCCGCTCCTGCAGCGTCCACCACGTGGGCCCCAGCCACGCCTTACCGGCGTCCAAGTGGACCTTAGGTCTCCGAGGCCGGCGCCAAGTTCCCGCTCCAAATCTGCCCGCGGCTGGCGGGGCACAGGCGGGGCAGGAGCTGTGAGTCCGCGGGGCCCACAGCGCCTGGATACCTGGGGGTACTGTCAGAGGCGGAGATGGGGACACAGGGTCGGCTGTCTTGCGTTTTAACACCCGCGCCCCACCGATGCACCCCAAGGTGGGCATGGCCCTGGAGCAGCAGGTGCAGCCGCTCCTGAAAGAACCGGGCAAAGAAACTCTGTCCGCTTCAGGCACAGTCTCCCGCAGCAAATTCATTGCAGTTGGTGTCTTCGCAGGATTAAAAAAAATTGGGAATTATATAATGACTGACGTCCTGCCAGGCGCGGCTCCTAGCGTATTGTTATTTTGTAAATTGTGTTGGGAAACTCCCAATCAGGCCCAGAGCTAAGACTTCATTGTAGTTCTCAGCCTACTTTCTGTACGGGGTTTTATGGGGCCTACAGTGCCGCCCCCTCCTCCCCCAGCGCTCAGGCTCTGAAGCCTTGAAGACCTTGCTCACCCGCCGCTGGTGTTTAAAAAAAAAAAAAAAAAACTATTTAGAAGCAGACTGTTTGTTTAATGGCTTAAATTTCTTTGTTTTTCAGTAGAGTGCAGTGTTCTTTAGCCAAAATCCTGTAACTTGCAAGTAACATTTTAAAGCAGAAAGAAATAATATTAAACTGCCTGAAAAGGAACATTAAGAGAGGAAACAGGAAAAGTTCTTACATTAAAGAAATTATTTTTGTCTTAAAATTGAAGTATAGTTGATTTACAGTGTTGTGTTTGTTGCTGGTGTTTGGTAAATTGATTCAGTTGCACATACGTAATGTTCTTTGTCATCCTTTTCCATTCCATCATAGGTTATAATAAGATAGTGGCTATGGGTCCCTGTTTTATGTATCGTAGGTCTTGTTAAAAAATCAATTTTCAGTGCAAATAAATTAGAAATTGGAGAGAATGCAAAAAAAAAAAAAAAAAAAAACCAACTGAAGGATCTGAGATTCTGCCTCTGAGAGTTGACCACAGTTGTTACCTGTGTTCTTCTGAACTGTTGGTACCTGTCTCTTATACACATCTTGTAAACCAAGTTATTCAGCATCTTTTCTCTACTAAATAAAAAAAAAAAAAAAAAAACCAACTGAAGGATCTGAGATTCTGCCTCTGAGAGTTGACCACAGTTGTTACCTGTGTTCTTCTGAACTGTTGGTACTTTTTAAACCTGAACACGGTGTACAGAGAGCTTGTAACTCTGATTCTGCTCTCATTTTCTCTATGCCAAATATATTTTTGTTACAACTGGTAGGGCTACAGCATCCCATTATGTGACAGAGTTTGTTAGTTTTTTCAATCTGACACTTAGCCAGTGTCAGCTTCTCAGTCTTAAAGCTTTTGAACATCTTTGTATGTACAAGCCTGGGCCTTTGTTGGATTATTTGTTTAGGATAAAGCCCTAGAGGTGGAATTTCTGAATTAAGAGTATGAAATTTGTAGTCTTTCAGTGTATTTTATCTAAACTGCCCTGCTGACAGTGTGAACCAACCTAGATTTCCTCACCAGGTGTTTTAGAGCGTGTCCTGAGTTGCTTGTTGTAGAACAGAAGACTCTTGACCTCTGACTGATGGGCCTCGGAATTCAGGGTTCTGCAAAACTGGGTGGGAAAGTTGACAACTTTCTGTCAGTAACTTCCACCCCGAGCTTCCCTTCAGTGGTTAATGTGCCCCAGTCCTCCTGGCCGCCCATGTTTCAGAACCAGGCAGCCTCCCCAGGGTCTAGAGCCCTTTTTGCAGGGTTGGTGAAGGCTGGGAGGGTCTCAGTGCCTGCATGTGAAAGCGTCATGTGTGTGCTTTTTGCAACGTGATGCTAGTTTCCTTTCAGTGCCCTATCTGGACCTTGTCCTGCAGAGGCTTTGGACAGGAGCACAGCAGAGTCAACGCCCACCTCATAGGCTGCTGGCTCCGAGCTGAGCGGAAGAGGCTATATTATAGTTCTTATCATTTGTGCTTTAAGCCCAGAGGGCAGTAATTGAGACCTGTGTCACCAGAAGCCTGGAGGTGGGGGCCCCCACAAGCCCTGCACTCAGCCTGGTCCGCCCTATCTCCACGCCATCCTGGGTGAGGTCAGTTTTCATTATTATCAGTTGGGCTGATGACCTTTGGCTTTTCACAGGATAAGAACTGCCTCTCGTGAAGGTGCCTTGAGTCACAGAGACTGAGAAAGAAGACGGCGGTCAGAGCCAGGGAGGGCAGCTGGGGTACCGGTGGGCCTGGCTGAGCTGGACCTGCTGGGTTCTAGGCTGCTGCCCCCGGCTTCCATGCGCAATGCCAGCACAGCCGCTGAGGGCCTTCACTGCACCCCGGAGCAGGCCTTCTGCACAGGACTGCTGCTCTGGCCAGTGACCAGCGGTAAGTGCTATGTGCCCGCCTGCTATCTGAGCAAGAGGACCTGGCTGACTGTCAGCTGTGGGTGCCACCAGGCATTTCTCACTCCTCACGGGTGGATAGTTGAGACTCCTGGTGGTGGTGACCAGCAGTCCGCCCTCGGCACTCCTGCTGGACATCTCTGGGGGACCCACAAGGATGGAGGTTCTGGTTTGTAGGGTGTGTAGGTATGTCCCTTTCAGCGTGGTGCCCAGTCCTCTCCCAGTTCTGGTACCACCCCCTCACTGTAGCCATGTTCAGGCCTCTGGATCTGCACCTCCTTGGCAGTAGGAGTGGGTGGTGTGTCTATCTCCCTGACCATGGATGAGGTCAGCACCTTTGGTCAGCAACGTCCAAGGTAACACCTGTGACCCCTGCCTCCTGGTGTTCTCACTCTCTGTAGCCTCCTTCCTTGAGGGTGGGCTTATCATGAGTGCTGTCCAGCAAATGCTAAGGGGCCGAGGTTCCAAGAAAACTCGGCCTCCGCGGGCGCTGGCTTTCAGCCGCCAGCCCTGATACAAGCCTGGAGCTGTGCACGCAGCCCTGCGGAGGGTCTTCCCCTCACAGCTGCTGGAGCTGCACGTGTGGGCTTGGAGGTGAGACCACAGCCCCTTCGGCCATCATGCTGGTCGACCTCCTGGACCACAGAATCTGTAGGGTTATGAGTGTGCTGTCGCTCTGAGCCTCCAGCTGTGTGTGTGTTGTTCAGAGATGCAGAGCTGACAGCTCCTCTCGTGTTAATTGGGCTTGTGGACATCGTCTCCCTCCTGGCATGTTACCCACGTTTCCTGTTGATTGTAGGTATCCATCCTTTCTCCCTGTCGTGTTGTCGTGACCCCTCCAGGTGTCCCTTGTCATTTAGCGTGTTAAGTGTGTTGATGTTACGTCATGATGCACTGTGAAAGCACAGGAGCTCTTCCTTTAGCAACCTCATCTGATTTGTTATATTTGTGGGTAATGCTTTGGGGGATTGGTTTAAGATGCTCTTTTCTGGGAATTCCCTGTGGTCCAATGTGGTATTTGGCATTTTCACTGCTGGGCCTGCATTCAGTCCCTGGTGAGGGAACTAAGGTGCCACAGGCTGTGCAGCACAGCCAAACAAACGGTACTCTTTTCTTACCCCAGGATCAGGAAGATACTCCTTACGTTTTCTTCTAAGTGTGAGGTTTCACACAGTTGCATTCCACAGCCCAGCTGCCCAGGTTCAACCCTGGTCAGAAGCTGTGTCTCGCAAAGTGATGGCGCCTCCCCAGGGTTGTCGGGAAGAGCCACGGAGTCATTATGTGTGCTCTGCTGGGTCAGACCCTGCCTGGTTCCTGGGAAGTGCCCTGTGGATGTTGTGAATTGTTAGCATATGTGTGGAGCTATGAGGCTGGGATCCAGTCTCTATTGGCACGGATGACAGTTGTCCTGGTGTCAGGGAGCTGAGGCCACCTTCTCCTGGAAGCCACAGCCCTGCTGTGTCTTGGGTCCAGGTTCTGCCAGTGCACAGACCCTGGGCCCCGCATCCCAGCTTGTTTACGTGTCTCTGCACCAGTGCAGCACGTGGCCTGATCCAGGTGTCTAGGGGGCAGCCCCCCTTCTTCAGGGGAGTCTCCTTCTCTTCTCCCTTTTGTGCCTCCATCATGCTCTTTGTAGTTGCCCAGTACCTTGTAAGGACGTAACTAAGACTGAACATCCTGTCACTGCTGAACTTTCACCAGCTTCCAGCCTCTGCTGGTGGGTCTCGCCTGGGGCTGCAGCCAGGGTCCTGGTGGCACATCTTCTAGTCACGTCAGTCATGTGACCCTGTACCTGAAGGACTGTGGGTGCCACCAGGCATTTCTCACTCCTCATGGGTGGATAGTTGAGACTCCTGGTGGTGGTGACCAGCAGTCCGCCCTCGGCACTCCTGCTGGACATCTCTGGGGGACCCACAAGGATGGAGGTTCTGGTTTGTAGGGTGTGTAGGTATGTCCCTTTCAGCGTGGTGCCCAGTCCTCTCCCAGTTCTGGTACCACCCCCTCACTGTAGCCATGTTCAGGCCTCTGGATCTGCACCTCCTTGGCAGTAGGAGTGGGTGGTGTGTCTATCTCCCTGACCATGGATGAGGTCAGCACCTTTGGTCAGCAACGTCCAAGGTAACACCTGTGACCCCTGCCTCCTGGTGTTCTCACTCTCTGTAGCCTCCTTCCTTGAGGGTGGGCTTATCATGAGTGCTGTCCAGCAAATGCTAAGGGGCCGAGGTTCCAAGAAAACTCGGCCTCCGCGGGCGCTGGCTTTCAGCCGCCAGCCCTGATACAAGCCTGGAGCTGTGCACGCAGCCCTGCGGAGGGTCTTCCCCTCACAGCTGCTGGAGCTGCACGTGTGGGCTTGGAGGTGAGACCACAGCCCCTTCGGCCATCATGCTGGTCGACCTCCTGGACCACAGAATCTGTAGGGTTATGAGTGTGCTGTCGCTCTGAGCCTCCAGCTGTGTGTGTGTTGTTCAGAGATGCAGAGCTGACAGCTCCTCTCGTGTTAATTGGGCTTGTGGACATCGTCTCCCTCCTGGCATGTTACCCACGTTTCCTGTTGATTGTAGGTATCCATCCTCTCTCCCTGTCGTGTTGTCGTGACCCCTCCAGGTGTCCCTTGTCATTTAGCGTGTTAAGTGTGTTGATGTTACGTCATGATGCACTGTGAAAGCACAGGAGCTCTTCCTTTAGCAACCTCATCTGATTTGTTATATTTGTGGGTAATGCTTTGGGGGATTGGTTTAAGATGCTCTTTTCTGGGAATTCCCTTGGTCCAATGTGGTATTTGGCATTTTCACTGCTGGGCCTGCATTCAGTCCCTGGTAAGGGAACTAAGGTGCCACAGGCTGTGCAGCACAGCCAAACAAACGGTACTCTTTTCTTACCCCAGGATCAGGAAGATACTCCTTACGTTTTCTTCTAAGTGTGAGGTTTCACACAGTTGCATTCCACAGCCCAGCTGCCCAGGTTCAACCCTGGTCAGAAGCTGTGTCTCGCAAAGTGATGGCGCCTCCCCAGGGTTGTCGGGAAGAGCCACGGAGTCATTATGTGTGCTCTGCTGGGTCAGACCCTGCCTGGTTCCTGGGAAGTGCCCTGTGGATGTTGTGAATTGTTAGCATATGTGTGGAGCTATGAGGCTGGGATCCAGTCTCTATTGGCACGGATGACAGTTGTCCTGGTGTCAGGGAGCTGAGGCCACCTTCTCCTGGAAGCCACAGCCCTGCTGTGTCTTGGGTCCAGGTTCTGCCAGTGCACAGACCCTGGGCCCCGCATCCCAGCTTGTTTACGTGTCTCTGCACCAGTGCAGCACGTGGCCTGATCCAGGTGTCTAGGGGGCAGCCCCCCTTCTTCAGGGGAGTCTCCTTCTCTTCTCCCTTTTGTGCCTCCATCATGCTCTTTGTAGTTGCCCAGTACCTTGTAAGGACGTAACTAAGACTGAACATCCTGTCACTGCTGAACTTTCACCAGCTTCCAGCCTCTGCTGGTGGGTCTCGCCTGGGGCTGCAGCCAGGGTCCTGGTGGCACATCTTCTAGTCACGTCAGTCATGTGACCCTGTACCTGAAGGAACAGCTTTCCTCATTTGTTGGTCTTGGTGGTCGTCTGTGTGCTGGCCCTTTGCATGCTGGCCCTTTGCTGTTATTTCTCTCAATCCACCTGAATTTCGCTGGCAGGCACCCCTCATGCTGGCCTTTTGCCATCCAGGAGCCCACCCTCCTACTGGCCCAGCAGCGGCCCCAGCCCTGAACTCAACCAGCTCTGCGAGGAGGCTGATTCGGTTCAGCAGAGCAGAATTTGGAAACCAGCTCTGCCCCTGCTGCGGGGCGTCCCTGTTCCAGGCCTCCGCATGGGCAGAGTCACACGTGGACCTGAAAGCAGGCACACTGTGGCCCCCACTTCCGCCCAGCCCACTCCCTTGTCTGCCCCTCCTTAAGTGCTCCCCACCAGACTTGCACAGGTCTCGTCTGGAGCCCGCACTTGACCTCAGCACCCATGCACAGTCTCCCCAGTCGCTTCCTTCCCTTCGCTCCTCAGTGGGCTGAAGTTGTTCCTCTGAGTTGTGCTTTGGCTTAGGTATTTCTGTCTGTATTGCGCGTTAGAGACTTAGTTTCTAGATGTGTTATTGATGTGGGCATTTTTGTCTTTTAAGCACATGGAGCGTGGACCTGGTTCCCAAGGGCATAAGTGTTTAGAAAGTGCTGGTGTTGGTGGGATCCGGGGCATGGTTGCTGTGAGGATCTGCACCCTGGCCTGGTGCTCGGTCCTCTGCCATCCAGCCTCCTCCGCTCGGCTTTCTTTCAAGACCCTCGCTCTCTCACCGTCAGAGTGACACTCATGGCAGGGAAACTGCCGCGGCACCAGGTTCAGTGTGGTGGATCAGGACGCGTGGTGTCTGTCTCATCCCTGGGGGTTCCACTTTGGTGGCTCCATGGCAGGGCAACCGCTTATTTCTCTGGAGAGTAAAGTTGTGATGGGCTCTGGTCACTTGCTTACGCCTTGCTGGGAGAGTCTGGCGCCACCATGGGGTCGTGGTCGCTTCCTCTCTAGGCTTTCCATTTTTTTGTCCCACTGATTTGTTCCTGACAGTTTCTTATCTGTCCGCGGGACTGCGTCCTGCCTTCTGTCCCTCCTTGAGTTTGCGACTGTCTCTCCTGGAGTTTCCAGGAGGTAACTCCTCCCCCACCCTCAGGGTGATTGCTGATCTTTGATCTTCACCCAGGAGGGTCCTCAGACTGAGTTGGAATCCGTTCTCCAGGGCACCTGACCCCTCCCTCTGGTGCAGGGCCCCAATTGGGCCGCTTTAGCGCCTACAGATGTGTCCAGAGGCAGGATCCTGGTCAGTGTGGTCCCTGCTGTCTGCTGCCTGACCCCTTGCGCTCCTTGTGTGCCGCTGGGGGTCCTTGGAGCACCCACATCCAAGCTCGCCTGAGTCGAGTTCCCTGGGAGCCTGGTGCCCTGGGTGAGGTTTCCATCTCTCCTGCTCTGGTCTTTGTTTCCAGGGGACCCTCTTCTGATGACTTTTAGAGCAGCACCTCCCGCTTTTCGATGGGCACTTGGCCCCTACCATCTCCTCCTTGGCTCAGGTGCCAGGGCACTGAAGGGTGACCAGAAGTCCAGGACTGCCCACTGAGATGCAGTTCCCAGCATGATATTGTCTGGAGGGAACAGGGCCCAGGCTAGGAAGAGGAGGGAGAACCGGGGTGTTGGTGGAGATCTGACCCTGGCAGTGCCAGAGGAGCTGAAGGACTTGTGCGTCTTGTGGGAAAGTGGAGCCAACAGGAGGGCCGGGTGCATCCATCCTGGTCTGAGGTGTGTCGGGACAGCTGTGGTGTCCCCAGGGTCAGTGTGCAAATGGAGGCTTGGGTGCCCGGCGAGCCTAAGTGTTGCTGAGCTTGTGGAGTGACTGAGGACCCTGGGTGGGCACTGGGAGCCAGGGGCAGCTTAGCCAGGAGCCCTGGCCCGGGTGGGAGTCAGAGGTCACGAGTCCACCTGGACTCAGAGGTCCAGAGTCCATTGGAGGTCACAAGTCCATCACAAGCCTGAGCAGAACTGGGCCTGGGGCGGTAATGGTAGAGGAGCCAGCCCTTTTGGTGGGTGGCACAGCAAGCTGAATACCTGATGCCTCTTCTACATACAACTGGCAGTTAGGTGAAAACATGATGGGCATCCCCCAAACGCCAGCATCTGAGGGACCAGGACATTGCTGGCCGGCTTGGCTGCTTGGGGGCGGGGGATGGGCCAGGGGCTGGGACTTCCTTTTTGGTGTCATTGGGGAGGAGCAGCCAGGCCTCCTGGGCTGGTGGTCCTCACTGGGACACTGTTTATAGCCCAAACTGGGAATTTCCTGGAAGTCCAGTGATTAGGACTCTGCTCTCATTGCTGGGGCTCGAGTTTAATCCCTGGTTGGGGAACTAATATCCCATAAGTTGTGTGGCACAGCGGGGAAAAAAGCCAAGACTTGAAACACCCACCCACCAGCACACATGAGAGGCTAGGTCTGACTGCGTGTGGTCTTAGGCTGAGGGAGGCCTCTCTGGAGAAACCAAGATTTGGTGTGAGTCTGTGGAGGAAGCAGCGTGCTTTCCTGGCTGCAAGACAGAGGCAGCCCCTGCCCGCCTGCAGGCAGGCCCTCAGGTTCAAGAGGAGTCTCCTCCTCCCAGGGTCTGTGCTCAGAAACTGCCCCCTCAAGCTGGAGGTAGCTGACCACTGAAGGATGGGAACTGTACTGTCAGGTCCTGGGTGATGAACTGTTGGACCATGAAAGAGATGATGCAAAGGAGGAATGGAAAGTCAAGAGGAACAGGCTGGTTTGGTCAGCCCTCCCACCAAGGACAGCTCAAAACTGAATGAAACATCAAGGGGTGGGGGAGGATGCTGTGCCTGGAGAGCCAGCTGGATGGGAGGGAGCTCAGGGCAGCCCCTTCTGGGCTCTGTCTAGTCCCAGTGGGTGGAGAGAGATGCAGAGCGCTGGAGACAGTTTCTGAGGTGGGAGTAGGGCGCGGTGAAGACACAGGCCTTGCCGGGGGCTGAGGGAGAGGCCGAAGGAGGAGGGCAGCTGGAGGAGGCCAGATCACCAGGTGCTTTAGAAAAGTTTGAGTGGGACTTACTGGAGGGTCAGGTGTGTGGGGAGGGAAGGGAGGCTAGGCCGGTGTAGGCCGTAGTCTTAGCAGGGTGCCCGCTCCCGCTCCTTGGGGGCTTCTGGATGCGTGGCCGGCTGTGGTCCCCAGTTTGTGCTTTAAGTTACTGTAAGGGGGTGACGGAACCTGGCAGGACCTTGGTGCAGCCGAAGGAGGAGGGCAGCTGGAGGAGGCCAGATCACCAGGTGCTTTAGAAAAGTTTGAGTGGGACTTACTGGAGGGTCAGGTGTGTGGGGAGGGAAGGGAGGCTAGGCCGGTGTAGGCCGTAGTCTTAGCAGGGTGCCCGCTCCCGCTCCTTGGGGGCTTCTGGATGCGTGGCCGGCTGTGGTCCCCAGTTTGTGCTTTAAGTTACTGTAAGGGGGTGACGGAACCTGGCAGGACCTTGGCTGCTCACAACAACCTTGTCCCGTCCTTTCCGTCAGCTCCAGCCCACACCCCTCCCGGTGTCACCATGGCTGCCACTTCTGTCCCTGGGTCCCTGACCCGAGCCCTCTGCCACCCCTGAGATGTCGGCGTCCACGAAGCCCCCAGCCCTGGTGGAGCTGGACCCGGGCCCTGGCGAGAAGCCTGGGGGACGTCCGCTCCTGGCCTGGGCCCCAGTGTTCAGCCACCGGAGTGAGAAGATCGCGTTGGGCCAGAGTGATGGCAGCCCGGAGGAGCAGGTGCTCACGGTCACCGTCACGGAGACTACTGTCATCGAGGCAGACCTGGGCGTTTGGGGCGCCCGTGCCCTGACCTACCTCACGCTCTGGTTCTTCTTTAGCTTCTGCACCCTGTTTCTCAACAAGTACATCCTGTCCCTGCTGGAAGGGGAACCCAGCATGCTAGGTACCTGCCTGGGCTGGTGGGGACAGAGCCCCAGGGAACCCCTCTGTTCACTAGGTACCTGGCCGGGCTGGTGGGGACGGAGCCCTGGGGAACCCCTCTGTTCACTAGGCACCCACCTGGGCTGGTGGGGATGGAGCCCTGGGGAACCCCTCTGCTTACGGACCTCGTCTCCTCCTCCAGGGGCTGTGCAGATGCTCTCAACCACGCTTATCGGCTGTGTTAAAATATTCGTTCCCTGCTGTTTCTATCAGCACAAAACTCGGCTTTCTTACCCACCCAATTTCATCATGACCATGCTGTTCGTGGGCCTGATGAGGTAAGCCCGCTGACATTTCAGGTTGGGTGTCTGAATTTTTTGTTTTTGTGAAACCTCTTCCCTCAGCTGGCTGGCTAATATGATCAGGTGATCCTGGGAGTGGGGAGCAGGGTGGGGGCAGACCCTCCAGGCTGACTCCTGAGGGAGGGAATGCACTGATTGGTGAGGCTTTTGATTGTCTTAGGTTTGCAACAGTGGTGTTGGGTCTAGTCAGCCTGAAAAATGTGGCGGTGTCCTTTGCTGAGACCGTGAAGAGCTCAGCTCCCATCTTCACTGTGATCCTGTCACGGACGGTCCTGGGGGAGCACACTGGTGAGCAGCCCCCCACGCCCGGCCTCAGTGCGCCTCTGTGTCCCTCCAAGGCTCAGCAGATAGGACTCAATCACAGATCTCTTAAGCTGGGCCAGGGCAGACACTGCACGCATGTCCCTGACTCTCCTGCCAGCCTGTAGGGGGTGAGGTCCTGTGATAAGCAGACTCATCACATGACGTATGTTTGCCCTGGGGGTAGGAGTGCTGCTCAGAGAGGAAGCTGAGTCGGCTTCAATTAGGAAATGACCAGAAGGTAAAACCAGGCAGCACCTGGCACCCTGGGGAGGAGATGGTGGGAAGAAGGCACAACTGGGCATCTCACAGACCAGCCCTTGGAGCCAGGCCGGTGTGCAGGTGATGGTAAAGCAGAGTCAGATCAAAGTGTGACCGCAGTTCCTGCAATCCCACACAGCAGGAAACAGCCTGACCACACTGCAGCCTTCACCACACAGAGGGGACTTCAAGGGCCTTGGGAACGTCAGGCCATGGAGAAGACGCTGTCTTGCTGGAATAATTAGGAAATCTTGATAAAATGCAATTGGTTGGGGAGAATGACTGAGGTACCCAGACTTGTGGGGCCAAGGTGTGGAGTCCCCAGAGGGATGACCCCCGAAGGCACCCCAGCAGAGCAGCTTCATGGGTCCTGGCAACGGGCACAGCCCCAGCAGAGCCCTGAGCCCACCACCGCCCACCCCGAAGGCGTCTGCCTCCTTGGTGGCCTCCCAGCCACGGCCCCGCGTGTGGTCTGTGCCCAGCAGACATCTCCTTCCGTGGTGACACTGGAGACCTCACAGGCCCTGCATTTGCTGTGTGGACAGCACTGTCCTGGGCTGGGTAGTGGTCACCGTCTCAGGAGGTTACCAGATTGAGGGCTGCACTCCTCCTCTATTTTGCTAAGCATGAAAAGCTTGTCCCTTCGTCTGCTTTGAATTTAAAGATAAATGAAATGCCATGTCTGAAATCAAAGTAGAGGCATGGGAGGTGAGGGGACTGGAGGCCCTGTGCCCAGTGACAAAGTTTTCTGTTGTTCCGAAAGGACTTTGCACCTTCCTGTCAAGACTGTTGGTTATGAAGGCAGATGGGCTGGACGCCCTGAGGTGTGGGGCCTCCTTCCTCCCCTAGCCTTCCCTAGAGACGACCCTTCAGCCCCTTTGTTTCACAAGTGAGAGCTTGCGGACTGTGAGGTGGGGTGCAGAAATAGGGGCTTGGAGCTGGCAGCTCTGGTGTGGAGCCCTCTGCCCCACATGCCTGGCTGGAGTGGGTGACACAGGCATGTGCTATTTTTTCCCTCCAGCGAGAAGTAAGCTAGCAGAGCACCCCGGGGGGCCAGCTGGGTCCACTGAGGGGCACTGTAGCCCAGCCATGTGCTCTCCCTCTGCAGGGCTACTGGTCAACCTTTCCCTCATCCCAGTCATGGGTGGCCTGGCACTGTGCACCGCCACTGAGATGAGCTTCAACTTCCTGGGGTTCTCAGCTGCCTTGTCCACCAACATCATGGACTGGTGAGTGTGCAGGGTGAGCAGCTCTGGTGTGGAGCCCTCTGCCCCACATGCCTGGCTGGAGTGGGTGACACAGGCATGTGCTATTTTTTCCCTCCAGCGAGAAGTAAGCTAGCAGAGCACCCCGGGGGGCCAGCTGGGTCCACTGAGGGGCACTGTAGCCCAGCCATGTGCTCTCCCTCTGCAGGGCTACTGGTCAACCTTTCCCTCATCCCAGTCATGGGTGGCCTGGCACTGTGCACCGCCACTGAGATGAGCTTCAACTTCCTGGGGTTCTCAGCTGCCTTGTCCACCAACATCATGGACTGGTGAGTGTGCAGGGTGGGAGCTGGACACGTGGGGCCTCATGTCCCACTGCCGGAGTGCGGGCATCAGGCCCGATGGCTGACAGCTGCACGCAGCCTGCTCCTCGCACGTCACCATCTCTGAGGGAGAAGGGAGGTGTCTAAGCTTGTGTCATTGCTGGTACTTCAGGGAGACCAGAGGGTTTCTGAGTGGTGCATGAGTAAAATGAGAAACCACCTTTCATTCCATCTGATACTTGCTGTGTTTCCTTCAGCCTTCTTTTCTGCTTCTCTAGTTCCCAGAAACTCATCTCAGTCCCAGTTTGTATCTCACCTGTTAACTCCAGCACAGGATGGTCTCAGAGGCCTCCTCACTCACCTGCAGATGCTTCAGACCTGGCCGCATCTTGCAGGGCCCATCCTCACATGAGTTCCGCCAGGTTTGCCACTGGCCCGCAGTGTCAGCCCTAGAGGGGGCGGGCCTGTGAGTGTCTTCCCCCAGCCTCACTTTGGTTCAAGTCCCCTTGGCCAGAGCTGGGGGCAGTGTTGGTGGTCTGGAAGCTGTACACTGTCTTGTCTCCTCTCAGCCACCACTGGCCTTCCCAGCCAGGAGTTCTATCCCTGTTTCCCTGGGTCTTCCTGTGCTCATATTGTCTGTCCTGTGGCTGCAGCTGATTTGTGGGAGCTCTGGGTGCCAAGGGGGTTCTGTGCAGAGCTGGGTAACCCCAGGTATGCCCTCCACCTCCGAGACCTCAGCTTACCCACCTGTGAAAGGGGCAGCTCGGCCTGGCTCATGGATGCCCTATGTGTACCTGTTTTCAGAGGACAAGGCCCTTTGAATGGGGTGGCCTCTGAGCTCACATAATCTCTTTTCTTCTTTCTTCTAGTTTGCAGAACGTTTTCTCCAAAAAACTCCTCAGTGGGGACAAATACAGATTCTCGTAAGTGTCACTGCCCCACAGAGACCAGAGCGCCCTGGACCCCAGCCCCAACCCTCCCAGACCTCCCTATGCCCCATCCCTGACCCTTCATTTCCCTGGTGCCTTTAAAAGAACCTTGTTGAAACTGGGGAGAAAAACCTACCTGTTTCCAGTTGCCCTCAGCCAGGGATGCTGTCACTGTCCTGTAGCAGGGGAGAAGTGGGTAGCGAGGCTGGGGGCAGGGTAGGGGAGGCCAGGTGAGGCTGGAGGGCTTGGGAGGCTCAGACGCCTGCCCTGTCCTGCAGGGCTGCGGAGCTGCAGTTCTACACTAGCACAGCGGCCGTGGCTATGCTCGTCCCAGCCTGGATCTTCTTCATGGTGAGTCCCACCATCACAGTCACCTTCAGTGGGGTGAGCCTGGCACTGTGTGGCTGCCATGTGCCCGAGGGGGCCTGACCGATGCAAAACCAAGCAGGTCCGGTGCCTGCGAGGGCCAGGCTGCAGCCCCAGTTCTGGAAACTTTGGCTGAAGGGTGTTAGGCACACTCTTGTGTTGCTTTTTGGCCATACCTCATGGCTTGCAGGATCTTCGTTCCCCAACCCTGGGCACAGCAGTGGAAGAGCTGAGTCCCGACCACCAGGCCAACAGGGAACTCCTGCAGTTGTTTCTTATTTCTTCTCTTACTTAAAAACATTGTGGTGACCTTAGAGTAAGTCACAGGACAGAAACGTGTAAAACAGAGTAGTCTCTCCTCAGCCCCTCGCACGCCCCCTCCTAGTGGAGCTGCTCCCTCGCTGTGTCGTGGGGCCACAAACCTGCTTAACGTGCGTCATGAGTCCCGTAGGAGCACAGGTGTGCATCTGTGTGGACCTCTCTTCTCAACGCAGTGGCCCTGGGCTGTCCAGTCCAAGCTCTGCCCTGACCCACCAGACGTGCTGGTCTGGCCCTGCCGCTGCTCTGTACATGCAGCACATAACAGGGAATTCCATGTGTCATGTCTTTAGTGGGTGAGGATGTTCCTCTGGGTTGTGTTCTTGGATTGGAATGGTTGAGTAAAAGAACATGCACATCTAGACTTATTTTATTATTATAAAATACTATCAAATTTACCATTCTAGCCATTTTCCAGTGTACATCAGGTACGTTATTCACATTGTTGTGTGACCATGACCCCAGTTTTTTCACCATCTCAAACTGAAGCTCTGACCCATTAAATGCTAACTCCTCACACCATCCCACCCCACCAGGTGGAGGGGGCAAGACTTATCCCACCCCCAAGAGTTCCAGCTGAGCCTGAGAGTTAAACTGACTTAGATCAACAGGAGACAAGCACATAGGTTCATTTAATATGCGCTTCATGTGATGCCGGAGCAAATGAAGCCCCCAAACAAGTGGCAGAACCTCAGTGATGCCACGTCAGGGTGAATGAGGAGGTGATTGTGGGCAAGTGACTGAGACACTGGGGCGGCCGAAGGGGGACAAGGGGGATGATGACAAGGTCCCTGAATCCCCTCTCCTCCTGGTTGGGAGGAAGGGGCAGCTCCCATATGGGGTTTGTCTCTTGCTTCTGGGAAGGAAAAGAGAGGTCAGAGCACCCTTCTGGCACCTGCTGTTTTCGCAGTGCTTTCAGCTCAAAAATAATCCTTATGCCAAAGAGACATACGTTGGGGGAGGGGTTCTGAATTTTGTTACCCTCTCCCCCCACCCCCAGTTCCCACCCACTACCTTATGTCTCTGTGACTCTGACTCCTCCAGGGACCTCATAGAAGTGGAATCAGATAAGATTTGTCCTCTTGCATGTAGTTCATTTCACTCAACTTCATTCATAAGGTCCATCCACGACGGAGCAGGTGTCAGGACCTCTTCCTTGTTTAAGGCTGAATAGATGTATGGCGGAGAAGGCAGTAGCAATCCACTCCAGTACTCTTGCCTGGAAAATCCCATGGACAGAGGAGCCTGGTAGGCTTTGGTCTGTGGGGTCGCGAAGAGTCGGACATGACTGAGCAACTTCACTTTCACTTTTCACTTTCATGCATTGGAGAAGGAAATGGCAACCCACTCCAGTGTTCTTGCCTGGAGAATCCCAGGGACGGAGGAGCCTGGTGGGCTGCCGTCTCTGGGGTCACACAGAGTTGGACACAACTGAAGCGACTTAGCAGCAGCAGCAGCAGCAGCAGCAGCAGCAGCAGCAGATGTATGGCTGGACCACATTTTGTTTACCAATTTCCAGTGATGGACATTTGGGTTGCTTCCACTTTTAGGCTGTTGTAAGTAATATTGTTCTGAATGTGAGTGTGTAAGTACTTTTCAAGACCTGCTGTCAGTTCTTCAGGGTACAGACCACAAGTGGAGTCCTGGATCACAGTTCTGTGTATAATTTTTTGAGGGTTGACTAGTCTGTTTTCCCACAGCAGTCGTACCATTTTGCATTCCTACGTACAGTGCTCAGGGTCCAACTTCCCCTATCCTCACCAGCGCTTGTTATTTTCTGGGTTTTGTTTTTTAATGGTAGCCTTCCTGATGCGTGGGAGCTGATACCTCGTTGTAGTTTTTTTCCCCCGAGGCATTCTTTTTATTTGTTGTGGCTGCACTGGGTCTTCATTGCTACGCTTGGGCATCTCACTGTGGTGGCTTCTCTGGTTGTGGAGCACAGGCCCTGGCGTGCGGGCTCAGCTGTGGCACACAGGCATGGTCACGACATGGTCTATGGGATCTTCGTTCCCTGGCTGGGACGGATCCCACATCCCATGCATTGGTAGGTAAATTCTAAACCACTGGACCACCAGGGAAACCCCCTTGGTGTAGTTTTGATTTGTTCTTCCCTGATGGTCAGTGATGTTGGGCATCTTGTCGGGTGCTTAGAGGTTGTGTGTGTTTCGTGTGTAAAGTTTTGATCATTGTCGTCCACGTGCTGCCCCAGAGTCCTCTGCAGTGTCATTCCCTTTACCCAGACCCTGGGGCACAGATGCCACCGGAGTTCCCCCAGGGTCCATGTAGCAGGCGTCCCTCTGGCTCTGGTGCAGGACCTGCCGGTGATCGGGAGGAGCGGGAGGACCTTCCGCTACAGCCAGGACGTGGTGCTGCTGCTGCTGGCGGACGGCGTGCTGTTCCACCTGCAGAGCGTCACGGCTTACGCCCTCATGGGGAGGATCTCCCCGTAACCTTCAGGTAAGGACAGGAGATTAGGTGGATCTGGGTCACATGCAGAGGGGAATGCTTGCCATCTGAAGTTTTTATCAGAGGGCTCTGTGATTGTGGGTCACAAGTGTAGTGATTGCTATGCCCAGGGGTCGTAATTACTTGGCCATTCTGTATTGGTGCCATTTGAAACATGAATAGGAAAGTCTGTGAAATAGATTTTTAGGAGGGTTCCCACTGGGAATCTGTGCAAAGAAGAGAGTTCCTTTCAGTGTTGTGAGGTACTTCTCCCCAGAACAGCACTGTCCAGGGAATCTTCCTGGGATGATGAAGGGTGGGAGCCCCTGGCCGTGTGTGGATCCTGAGCATGTGGAACTGGCAGAGTGCTAAGGAGTCGAAATCTGTTTTTCTGACTTTAATCAGCTCGCACTCAGCAGCCCCACGTGGCCGCTGACTCCCTGCTGAGAACTCAGCACCAAGCTCGGGTCTCATGAGCTTCTTCCCTAACTAGACAGCCTTAGTGCTGATTTGACACCAGAGGGATTTTGGTAACAGAAAGGAAGGAGCCCAGGTTGCCAGCAAGCCTGAAAACCCACCCAGTGATTGTCCTTGAATTTGGCTGTCATGTTGTTGTGGAAACCTTTTAGCAGCCCTTTGTCCTTTAACTTCAGAACAGTCACGGGAGAGCAGGACTGTCTGCAGAACTGAGAGCCTCAGGGGCCTCGTGCTGCCCTCAGACCTAGCAGCCTGTTCCCACGACCTGGGGGAGGGGCCTACAGGGCTGTCAGCACTGCCTGAGTGCCACGTCCCCTGACGCTCACGTTGTCAGTATGTTTTATGAGTCTGTTTCCTGTACGACAAGAGGAATTATTTCCAAATATCCCTGAAACTTGCTTTTCAGAGGTTGTTAGTGACGGTCCATATAAAGACAGGAAACTGGTTCTTTTGAAGGGAAATAGCTTATGGCAGAAAAATACAAAAGTTAACTTTAAATCATCCATAATGGCAGCCCAGGAGACAAACCCTTGTGGTCGTTGGATCTCACGAGGTCCCAGCAGTGAGCAAGCAGCATGGTGTCACTCCCAGACAGCTTTCCTAAGGGAACACTTCCCACTCTGTCGAGAGTAGGCTGCAGCATTGGGGGTGAAAGGTCATAATGCCTACAGTTCACTTAGAAATATTTCCGTCAAAAAAAGGACAAAGTAAGGCACAAGGCTGAGCCTGAAGATGCCACCCAGCTCTGTTGTCCCTCTTCTCTGTGATCTCTGTTCTAATAGGTAGGACCCCAACACGGAGGGGGGTTAGCGGAGGCACCTATGGCCCTTGCTGACCTCCCTGCTCTCCTGCAGCGTTGCCAGCACTGTAAAGCATGCCCTGTCCATCTGGCTCAGCGTCATCGTTTTCGGTAACAAAGTCACCAGCCTGTCGGCTGTGGGCACCGTGCTGGTCACAGCTGGCGTCCTACTCTACAATAAGGCCAAGCAACAGCAGCGCGAGGCCATGCAGAGCCTGGCCTCAGCCACCACCCAGTCCCCGGATGGCAGCTCTGAGCTGCTGCTCCCCCAGGACCCCCGGCCACACCACTGAGTCCCAAAGCCATGGGGGCACCACACCACCCCCTCTTCGCTGACGGGCAACCCCTTTGCCTCTCCCTCCCCGTGGACAGCGGGTGTGGGACCACCTGGCTCTACGGGTCACGGTCATTGTGGGAGGCAAGGTGGGCAGCCTTTCCCGCTTTTTTCTGGGGCTGTCAGAACTGGCAGGAACTTGATTTGGGTTGGAGAACACAGCTGCCACTGAGCCACGGCTGAGCCCCCTGACAGCCTCCTCCTGGCAGCCTCTGCGCACCCCAGCAGCCGGGCCAGGCCCCAACTCCTCTGTGGATGATGACCACTTGGGACAGCTGTGAAGCTGGAGCTGTGTCTAGGTGCCAGCAGGCACCCTCTCACTTGGAGCCAGTGTGGGGAACCGGCTTCTGCATGTCAGCCATCAGCAGCTGCTGGAGTCCACCTTGCTCCTTGGCCACTGGGGTCTCTGCTGGGCTCGGCCAGGCTGAGGCCCCCGGGCCAGGGCACGGAGGCCACTGCAGTGGGCAGAGTGGCACGGGACAGATGGGGTGAGAACCCTGGGGTCCCCTGTTCCTGAGGACAGGGCGTCTATCTCCTCTACCCAAGGCAGAACTGTCGCATCAGTACTACTTAGGGAAGGCGGGCTGCCCCTCCCTGCATCCGCTATGCTGAGCCTCCCACCTCCAGAGTGTCCTGTCCCTTGTGGGCAGCCAGGTTGCCCCCCCCACACACACACACCGAGACCCAGATGTGATTTCTGGCATAAAAGCCTACTGGTAGATGACCATAAGGCGTGGAGGGCCTGTGTCCCTTCTGTTCCCGAACTCGTAGGTTAGAGGCAGGCCCTTCTAAAGGGGCTCCGGCAGCCCCTGTTTCCTCCCAGCCAGTCTGAAGCCTCCTGGTCTCATTGACAAAGATGTTAACGATTTCCCTCTCGTGAATGATGAGCAGGCCGAATGTGGAGTGTTTACCCTTTTTTTATGCTGCATTTTAAATGACAGTGTAAGTTTTAAAAGGAAACACAGGTACAGATGGCTTCTGGAATGCATGGAGTGTGCTGGGTAAACCAGAGTCAGACCCATGGCCCAGCCCGGCCCTCCTCCCCCAGGACAGACAGACAGACAGCCAGGTGTTTGAGGCTCCACCTCTCTCTTTAATCCTCGCCCCACATCCTGTTGGAACTTCTGGTCAGGGTGGAGCCCCTCTCCCACCTACCAGACATGAGCTCTGGGACTTGTCAGGCACAGCCCAACTCAGGGGCCGCAGGATGGCCACCTGCCCGTCTCTAGCTGGCCTGTGGGATGGAGCGACCAAGGGCACAAGTGGCCCACGAGTCTCGGGAACAGTACCTGCTGTCCAGGCCCTGGCGCCTTAATTGCTTCTTTGGTTTTCTGGTTGGCTTCTCAACTGGAAAATATAAACCAGCCCTTCCTGGAGAGCAAGTCTCTTGGAAACAAAGAGCAATAAGTGCGTCTCATTTAGTTCTGCCGACTTTGAAAGTCTGTCATGATGAGGGGTAAAAATGGGGCCTTTTAACTACAAACAACCTTTTATGAATCTGACCCCATTGCTCAGAGGTCGGCGGGTCATGCGCAACTTCCCCCTACAGGATAGCAGGTGTCTTTCCCAGGTTTCCCCGCTTTCCTCTTTTTCTGCTTACCCCTAAACAAAGCTAAAGAGGATGCTGGGGCAGTGGTTGGGGAAGCGCATTGCTCTGTGAGGACCAAAGGGAAAGCACCACTGCTGGGGGGCTCTCGCCTCTGCCTTCAGACTGGGGCCACAACACCTGCAGCTGCTGGCGAGACATGAAGAAGGGGAGCGTGTGTGTCGTCAGCTGCAGACTGTCATCTGAGAGTGATCAGGTGCCAGCTGCTTGTGTCTGAGTGTCGTTAGGGGGCTCTTGATTTTCCAGATTTGGGGACCAGAAAGATTTTCCTAAATTATTAGTAAATGAGGCAGTTTCTAGCAAAGCTGCTTTGGGGGCATCCCCTCATCCCCAGCAGGGAGTCCGGGGCCTGGCACCCACAGGACACATGCTGTGGCTGCATTCCGTCCATTGACTCTGCCTCAAGTCGTCCACATGGTGGGCGTTTCTGGGAGGAGACTCAAACCCCACAGCCTGCGTGGGCGTTTGCTTAATAACTGTACAGACATGTTTTTTAATTAACTTTGTCTAGTAGTTTTCTAGTATGTTCCTTTCACTGAACCGTCGCAGGCCAGCTTGTACCAACGCCAACACTAGGTCCATTTCCTCTGGGTCTGAGGCCGTTGTCCATGTCTTTGTAAACAAACTCGTGAACCAGGCTTCCAACTCTGGTCATCTGCTTGCTTATGTCAATACTTTAAAATCTCTGGCTTTCAAGGAAATTTCCACTGTTGAGTGGCATGAAAGGTTTTTGTTTTTTTTTTAATTCTGATAGTCATAACTTCCTGCATATTAGCATTAAAATCCTCTGCCTTGGAAAGCTGAGAATACTCTTGCATAATCCAAAATGTGTCTTTAATTTGTAAATCACACAATAAAAAAGTGCCGCACGAAAGTAAGCCACGTGGAACTGCACTACCCGCAGGCCCTTGAAATACTTGCCCCAAACCGAGGGACTTTGCCTCCCGTGTGGCACTGTCCTGTGGATGGTCATTTATAGACAGGTCAGCAGAGACCACAAAAACGCAACATGACTTTCTACATCTGTCCAGGGGATGTTCTTCCTGAGGCCTGGAAGTGTTTTCACTATTTACCTAGGTTGGAAAAATTAAACAAGGATGCTCTTACAGGTAGAAACCTTCTTCTGTCTGCCTGTGACCAATGTTGTAGTAAGGGCTCTGTTCTTTTCCAGAGTACGTTCATGCCCTGGTTGGGACCTTTTCATTTTCCTAGCTTTTAATAACAATGCTCCTGCTTCTCTGATGAGTCGGCCTGTTTCTCTCTCCTGAAGAGCAAAGAGCATCCAGGTGGTTGTGCCAACCATCACTTGGCTTGCTCACCCTGATGCTCTGGGTATAAAACCTTCCAGTTTTCTCTCTCTAGTATTTCCTCCTCTTCGGAGGGCTTGGATGTTGCCATTGCATCCTTGCCTAGATGTCCAGACTGACTTGGGAATTGTTCTAATTGGCATTGTCTTTTGTTTTTCTCGCTTTTAACTTTCGGGAAACTGGCATTCAGCTGATGTGTTATTTCTAGACTGTAGATGTGTGAGTTGAGTCTGAACCCACCCAGGGAGTATTGTGGACCCACCATTGCAGAGGGTCACAGTGAGGGTGACTTTCCCATACTGAAAAACTTGAAAATAATATGAATAAACTGTCTGTATCAGAACCAAATTATACTTGCTTTACACACACACACACACACAAACCTGTGGAGAACTAAAAGTACATTACTCAAAATTTTAGTGTTTATTTCACTTATTCCAGTATTTATGCAATTAGATCAATTTTTCCTAGAAAAATGGTGGTTACATAATTTAGTGAGTCACTGTGTATTCTGCTATGGTAATACATCAATGCTGTATAATTAATCCTGTGGATGCCTACTGGTTACTTTGTCCAAATTAAGCTACCTGGTAGCAACTATCTAGGACTCTTGTTCTGGAAAAGTAAAATAAATGTTCATTGTGTACTTTGTTTTCTCCTTTGTGTAAGACTCAAGTGTTTGGGCTACTGAAATGAACATGGGTCGGTTCTTACTGCCTTCGTCTGTTTTTTGAAGGTTTTTCCTGTCACCAAAAACTCAGGAAGCAAAACAAGAGCTTGGGTACAGAAAAAACATTTCTTTCCATTTCTTTCACTTCCATAACCCTCTTTGAGCCCTAATTTCTTGTCACATTTTTCTACATTTTCCATTTCTAGCCAGGTAGTAAACTGGAGGTGGCTTTAAGTGGTAAAGAATTCACTTCCCAAAGCAGGAAATGCAAGAGAGGAAGGTTCAATCACTGGGTTGGGAAGATCTCCAGGAGGAAATGGCAACACTCCAGTATTCTTGCCTGGAAAATTCCATGAACAGAGGAGCCCCGTGAGCTACAGTCCATGGGGTCGCGCAAGAGTCGGACACGACTGAGTGCACACAGTGCAAGTGAATGATACTTGTTTACCGTTCTCTTCCTGAGATTCACGATGTCGCGTTACCATTTTTCTGTGACCACAAAGGTTCGAAGGATAATTTGCTTGATCTTCAGCAGGTTTGAGGCCGAACCTCAGGATTCAACGTCTTTAAAAACCTTCGCAGGCGAGCCTGAGTAAGCACTAACTGTCATCCCTGGTCTTCGCACAGCTTAAAATCCTGCGGTAACCGCCTTCCCCGCCCCGCTCCGTAAGCAAGATTCGTTTCCTTTTAGGAAGATTCAGGATCTTGCCCCGGGGTCATGGGAGCGGGGAGAGGGGACACAGTCACGACCACCCAACCAGGCTGGTCCAGACACCTGCCGGCTCCGAGCCTCCGCCCCTGGAGCTGTCACCAGCCTGCGCCAAGGCCGGAAGTGACGCGCAGCGCGCTCCCGGCACTCTGTTCGGGGCGGGAGTCGGTGGCAGGGACGCGTCTTAGCTAGTCATCAGCCGGGCGCCGACGCAGGAAGTGACGACATTCCGTCGCGCTCCCGGCGCTGTTTCTTCTGAGGCTCCGGGACCGGCGGCGGCGGCGGCGCAGGGGTAAGTGGAGGCGGGCCGGGCAGGGGCCACAGCGCGACCAGCTCACTCGATCTCTCCGGTCCCGGCGGGCCTCGGGCGCGTGGACCGGGCTGGGCTACACTCCTCACCTCCTCGGCCCATCTCGCCCTGCGCGGAACTCCGAGTCGTGGAGGCGGCGGGCCCAGGCGTTCCCCGAGCTAACTCCAGCCCGGCCGAACCCCGGGTTAAACTCCAAAACCGGGACCCGCTGCCTGGTTTTCGAGCGCGCCTTTCGAGTCCTTCACTCCAGACCTCCCCTAATCTTGTGATGAGGCTGCCGCCTTCAAATGGGCCAGTGGCCCACGCGGCCCAGGTGGTCTTTCAAATAAATTCTCCTGACTGCGTGAACAGTTCTTGGTGAGTGCCAGGTACCTAACTACGAGCATTACCTGGGAGATCTCACTTAATCCTCTGTAATACCGTCACACAGGTGGTTTTCTTACCGTTTACAGAATGGTAAACTGAGGTGAAGTAACTTGCCCTAGACCGTACAGGAATGACAGAAAAGAGGTTGTAAGGCAAGCAGTAGCTTTCCCCGACCCATCCCCCCTTTTTTTGAAACCTTTCCACCCCCCACCCGTATTTTCAATTGTTAAAAATCACAGTATAGTTGATTTACAATGTTGTGAATGTTTCTGCTGTAGAGCAAAGTGATTCAGTTACATACACACACACACGCATGTTTTTAATATTCTTTTCCATTATGATTTATCACAAGAAATTGAAAATAGTTCCCTGTGCTGTACAGTTGGATTTGGCTGTTCATCCATCGTGTTTATACTAGTTTGCATCTGCTAATCCCAAAGTCCTACTCCATCTCATTTCCATCCCTTACCCCTTGGTAATCCCCAGTCTGTATTGTATGTCTGTGAATCTGTTTCTGTTTCATAGATAAATTCACTTGTTTCATATGTTTGAGTCCACATATAAATGATATCATAAAGTATTTGTCTTTCTGACTTCACTTAGGACGATAATCTCTAGGTTCATCTACGTTGCTGCAAATGGCATTTCATTATTTTTTATGGCTAATTGGTATTCCTGTGTGTGTGTGTGTGTTTGTGAGGCATATACAGGTATATATACCACATCTTTTTTATCCAGTTATCTGTCAGTACACATTTAGATAGTTTCCATTCTTGACTATTGTGTATAGTGCTGCTATGAACATAGAAGGCATGTGTATAACTTTCTTAAGTATAGTTTTGTCTGGATATATGCTCAGGAGTGGGATTGCTGGGTCATAGGGTAGCTCTGTTTTTAGTTTTCTGAGGAGCTTCCATACTGTTCTCCGTAGTGGCTGCAGAAATTTACATTCCCACCAACAGTGTAGGAGGATTCCCTTTTCAAACAAACCCTCTCCAGCATTTGTTATTTGTTGTTGTTCAGTCACTCAGTCATGTCTGACTCTTTGTGACCTGCTGGGAGCCAGCATGAGGAACTCCGCCCATGGCAAAGGTCATGAAGAAGAAGGCTTCAGCATACGCAAAGGCGGGATCGAGCCTCAAGAAACCCCCTGTTCCCGAGCATCTACCCTCAAAACCAGAGTCTGTTTTATGCTCTCACCTACACCTCTGACTTTATTTTTTAAATTTGGACAGACATGCCAGACTTCCCTGTCCTTCACGATCTCCCAGAGCTTGCTCAAACTCATGTCCTTTGAGTTGGTGATGCCATCCAACCGTCTCATCCCCTGTCATCCCCTTCTCCTCCTGCCTTCAATCTTGCCCAGCATCAGTCTTTTCCTATGAGTCAACTCTTTGCCATTAACAATTTTCAAATAAATGAACCAATAATGATGGCCACCCTGACCAGTATGAGGTGATACTTCATTATATTTTTGATTTACATTTCTGTGATAATTAGTGGTGTTGAGCATCTCTGCATGTGTGTATTGGTCATTTGTATTTCTTCTTTGGAGAAATATCTATTCAGGTCTTCACTCCATTTTTTGATTGAGTTTTTTGGTTTTTGTTATTGAGTTGTGTGAGCTGTGTGTATATTTTGGAAATTAAACCCTTGTCAGTCACATTGTTTGCAGATATTTTCTTCCAGCCCATAGGTTGTCTTTTCATTTTGTTTATCATTTTCTCTGCTGTGTAAAAGCTTGTAAATTTGATTAGGTCCCATTTGTTTAGTTTGCTTTTATTTCTATTGCCTTGGAAACTTATTAAGGAAACATTGGTACAATTTGTGTCAAATATTGTTTTGTCTATGACATCTTCCAGCAGTGTTAGAATGACATGTCTTATGTTTAAGTCTTTAAGCCATTTGAGTTTATTTTTGTGTATGGTATTGAGGATGTGTTTGAGTTTCATTGATTTATATTCAGCTGTCTAACTTTCCCAGCACTGCTTGCTGAAGAGATTGTCTTTTCTCCGTGGTATATTCTTGCCTCCTTTGTTGAAGATTAATGGACCATAGGTGTGTGGGTTTATTTCTGGCATAGCTCATCTCTCTTAACAAAGATTTCTACTGAAGCACTCAAAAGTGGTGAGGCAGAAGTGTTCAGGAACAGCATAGCATCAAAGCGTAGCTTGCTGTGTCCATCTGATGCAGTTTGAATTCTTGTCTTTTTGCAGTGTTTTAACTCAAATGGGTGATGAAAAGGACTCTTGGAAAGTGAAAACTTTAGATGAAATTCTCCAGGAAAAGAAACGACGGAAGGAACAAGAGGAGAAAGCAGAGATAAAACGCTTAAAAAATGTAAGCTATGTTTTTTAAGTAAGTGTTTTTATTTTAAAGGAGATTTAATTTCTTTGCCCTCATTTTTCCATTAGAACAACGCTTCTTCGGTGAAGTCTTTTGTACTTCCAAATGTCTCAGGTGAGCCCAAAATCTATTCTAAAAATTAACAAAAACATTCAGATGCTCAGTTTACTTTGGAGACAGATTGATAACTTACTAAAAAGCTGCATATAGATGACCACAGCTACATGGAAAACAAAGTATTTTGAACCTAAAATCATTAGTGCACTTGAACTAATTTTTCTCATTTCATCATTATATTCTTGATACCATTTCCAAGTATTTTTTACTATAGTAGAAAGTTGCCTTGAAATTAATGTTTTACACCTTGCGTGGTTTGCCAAATAACATAGGAAAAGTTTAGTAATTTAATGAGGAGCATTGAAAGAAATACCTCTTCTTTAAGATTAGCAACAGACTTTTCTTACGTATTTATGAGATATTGCAAATTATTTAGTGTATGAAGTATGCTTTAAGGCTCAGTTTTGGCTCCTATAAACAACTAACATACTTGCCATAGAGTTTAATGTTCCTTTACATATATGCTGGTTTTAATTTCTCAGGTTCTGGTTTACAGAGTTATTTGTAATTCTTATGTCATGGGATTTGAATGAAAGTTTTTTAGATTTTATCACTTTGGTCATATGAAAAAGTGTGTATGAAAGTTGGTTTTGGGATGTTGGCAAGGTTTGCATCTTATTAAAAATAGGCTTATCTGTAAGGAAAAGTACTCTCTCCTTGCTTCTTAGTCTGATGACCGGGATTCCAAGCGGGATTCCCTTGAGGAGGGGGAGCTGAGGGACCACCGCATGGAGATAACAATAAGAAACTCTCCGTACAGAAGAGAGGACTCCATGGAAGACAGGTGAGCAGGGTGCGGCCCTGAGGAGCTCGCAGGCTGCAGGTGCACACACATCTGGCTGTGTGTGACCCTGGCTGGGCCTTCTCAGTGTGATTTTGTAAGTTGGAGGTCACGACCTCCATGGAAATGAGCCTTGTGTGGTGTCAGGTACCAACTCCCCCCTCTGCTTAGGAGAAGTGTGAGTGTGTGTTCCTTTCTTTGTGATTGCTCTTCGTGAAGTTAGCACAACTCACATAGTACATTTAAGGAATTGGATGTTTGTGATGATTTCTGTAAGTACTGTCTAAAATTATCTACAAATAAACCAGAGTTGCTGCTGAAAGATACTTGAGCGAGGCCTAAGAGAAAAAGAAACAGAAGCAGTCCTGCCAAAGCTGTACCTCTGACATTTCTTCCTATGCTGTGGCTTCTCCTCACTTTTTTTCCCCCTCATGTCCATTATCAAACAGTCAAAAACATTATAACCAGAAATTAAGGCAAAAAGGTACAGACTGTGCATTTTCCCAAGGTTTTGGTTTTATAGTCAGTTGGGAATATGAAATGACCTTTTGAAGTCATTAAGTTTGACTAAAATTGTGGGACCTTCTTTTTTAACATCTTTTTTAAGTGAGAGACTGCACAGATTTAATGTATGCAGTTTGATAAGTTGTTATACACGATCAACATAATTAACACTGCATGTCTATCACACCCTAGAGTTTTCTCAGAGAGCATTTTTGTTTCATATAGCACACTGATTTCCACTGTACCTGCCATCTGAATCTGTGTTTAATATACAGTTTGGGCTTAAATTTCATAATCGTTGTTGTTAAAGTCAGTAAGTTGTGTCTGGCTCTTTTGCGACCCCAACGGACTGTAACCCACCTGGCTCCTCTGTCCTTGAGATTTCTCAGGCAGGAATACTGGAGTGGGTTGTCCTTTCCTTCTCCAGGGGATCTTCCCTATCCAAGGATAGAACACATGTCTCCTGCATTGGCAGATGCATTCTGTATGGCTAAGCCAGCAGGGAAGCCTGAGTGTCATAATGAGCACAGTCTTTGAGCTGACGGTTGAGGCTCTCCTTTATGTTCTGAACCCTTCCTTTCCCTGGGTTGGGGAGACTCCCTGATGCCCTGGTGCTCCCTACTTCCCTGTCAGGTGACATAATGCCATGGTGTCTCATTGCAGAGGAGAGGAAGATGATTCTTTGGCTATCAAACCACCCCAGCAGATGTCTCGGAAGGAAAAGGCACATCCAGGAAAGACGAAAAGAGAAAAGAGAAACGTAGGCATCGCAGTCACTCAGCAGAAGGGGGTACAGAGCATTTGTTTCATTTTGTGTTGTGTTCAGATATGATCTCCTTCCTATTTCATGATTTGCTACATTTTTCAGAGCACAGCTGAGGTAGAATAGAATAAAATTTTAGCTAAAAGTACAAATTTATTATAGATCATTCTGAATAGATACTTCATTTTCCTTCTGGTGTGTTTTCCTCTCACTGCTTTGTTCTGGGGAAGCTGGTCTGTCTATAAAATTATTGTCTTAATTCAGCATGGGAAGGCACTCTTCAGTGCTCAATTGCTTTTAAGAAACATGCTTGATAAAGTCCAAGTAGTGGGTTTGCTGTCACACCAGTATCGAGAGCTTCTTAGGGGTGTTGGGAAACTGAACCTGGGCCTGATGTAAATCTTGTTAAATGCAGTTGGCTAATGTGGTTAATGTGATGCAGAAACTAAAAGGAGTTAAGCTTTGTCCTGTGTTCTTTACAAAGGATGACTTGTTTAGAATCATGAGACTAATGTAGCCTAATCACAGTTTACTTAATACAGAAAATTAAGAAGAGAAGATAGAGACCACAGTTCTGTTCAGTGATAATCACGTTATTTTTGTTTTTTTCTTAACTTCAGGCTTACTGCATAGAGTTTTATGTCTTCATCTTTTTTTTTTTTTTAAACAAAACTCATGGTTGTTTTTCCAAGTCTTTTTTTTTTTTGGCTGCACTGAGTCTTCATTGCTACTTCAGGCTTTCTCTAGTTGCAGCAAGCAGGGGCTTTTCCTGTTGTAGAGCATAGGCTCTAGGACACACAGGCTGCAGTCGTTGAGGCACGTGGGCTTGATTGCTCCAGCAGCATGTGGGATCTTCCTGGACTGGGGATCCGACCCTTGTCCCCTGCATTGGTAGGCGGATCCTTAACCACTGCTCCACCAGGAAGTCACTAATTAGATGTTTTTTCTTTTTTTCATTGGGTATTGTTGAGTTTTGGAAGTTAAGTCTCCCTCACAACACGTGCTGTTTGCCCATAGGGAAGCATGCCAGAGTGAAAGAGAAGGAACGGGAGCATGAGCGCCGGAAGCGGCACCGGGAGGAGCAGGACAAGGCTCGGAGGGAGTGGGAGCGGCAGAAGCGGAGGGAGCTGGCCCGGGAGCACTCGCGCAGGGAGAGGTAGGTGCCCTGATGACAGCAGAGAGGGCACGCAGGTCACACAGATGGAACTGGATAGGAAGCGGCCCAGAGGCTTGTCCTGAAGGAAGTGAGGGCTCCCGGCATGTGGGGCTGCCCGTGTGAGGTGACGGAAGTTGACGAGGGGAACAAAAACCTGTGCACCGAGGCTGCTCAGGTGCCTGGGAGCCCGGCTGAGCGAGTCAGAGAATGTGGTCCTGACTCAAGGCAGAGTCCCCCACTCAGCTTCTGAGGTGGTCCCTCAGGGAGGGATATGCTTGAGGGAGCTGGGGGTCTAGGAGCTGAGAGGTGAAGAGTGAAGGTTTGCAACAGTGAGGGAAGGAGAGTAGGGAAGGGTGGCGGCCATTAGGAGGCGGGGGCCTGTCCACACCCTGAGGTGACGTCCGTGTGGGGGTGGTAAGGGATGAGCCTGGGGCAAGGCAGGCTAGGCTGCTGTCCCATCCCAGTGGAGCATCCTGGAGGCGGCCCGTCCCTGCGTGTACACCTGCGTGTGTACCTGCAGCACAGCGAGGAGGGGCTTCGCTGTGAGTGACTCACCGCCTACTTGGTCGGTGGGTGTGTGCCAGGCGCCTGCCCTATTCTAGGGACCTTGTCCAGAAAGACTGACCGACAAGGTGTATTGCTTAGGGTTCTCAGGGGTTACAACAGAAATAGACTCGGGTTCTTCCAAACAAACAAACAAAAAAGACAAAGAAACCCCAAAGGCCCTGAAATGGCCAGGAGCTAGGACACCAGCCTCTGGTGCTTTTGTCTCCAGGGCCCTCTCTGTGGGCTCAAAGTCCCAGAGGAGTGTCTGTTAACCCAGGTCTGCCCTCCATGGCCTAGGCATGACCCCTAGCTACCTCTGTGTCCTGTGGTCATTTCCAGGGAGAGCTTGGGAGTGGGGCTGCTCTACAGGAGGGGAGTAGTAGGGCAGAAGGGGTGGACATTCCCAGCAGCTGGGCCCCCACAAAGGGCAGAGAAGGCAGGTGTGACAAGGGTCTATGTTTGCAGGTCCCATGCTCTGTCCAATGTGGTGTGGGCACACAGCTATGCAGACACAGTAGTGACCCCAAGGAATCCATGAAAATAAAGAGAAGCACATGGAACAGTACAGCAGTGGCCACACTGTACAAGGCAACATGAGCTCATGGGGTTAGCCTCATAGTCACTGAATGGCAGCAACTGGGAAGAAAGGTTGGAAGGCATGGTTGCTGCAGGACACTGTCTAGAATGTCCAGTGTTCAACAGAGCACTCTAAGACAAATAAGGTGTAACCCTTTCTAAGGAAGAAAAACATAGATACAGTGTGTTGCAGACTTGGCAAAGACCTAGAAGCATGGAGCTTGAAGATGGACATCGTGCCTCTAATGACAGCGAGGAAAAGGTTGAAGAAAAGCTGAGGGGGCCTCCAGAACCAAGGGACAGCATCTACGGGACGAGCATGTGCACAGCGGTAGTCCTGGAAGGAAGGGGAAACAGCTGAAAATGTCCCAAATCTGATGAAAAGTATGTATCTACATATCAGAGAAGCTCAGTGAACCCCAAATAGGAAAAGTACAAAGTAACAGTTGCACCGGGAAAACCAATGAGAAATTGGGGAAGGGCAGAAATGCTGGTAGCCCAGAATTCTGTGTCCATCATAGCCTGCCTCACAAGTGAGGGGCAAGTGAGCAGAGGCTCTCTGCCAGCAACGTGGGCCTTCTGGGAAATGCTTAAGAACAACCTTCAAGGTGAGCAGAAATGACACCAGAAGAAAAGGCCAGCCCTGGGCGTGGCTGAATTGCAGGCTGGGACAAAAGCCCCTGTAAACATGCTGCTTCTCCCATCTTGTCTGAATTACTACAAGAGACACAGGATTGCATAAAACAATGGTTAAAAACTGTGTGGTCCAGTAGCCATAATGTGTATAAACTGCACGAGGAAATAGGAGTGGAGGCTGTATGTGAACAAGATCTGCATTTCCTGGAGCCTAATCTCATAAGATGCACACTGCGATCTCTGGAGCAACTTCTAAAAAATAGTAAATAGAGGAATTAAAATGGTTTGCTAAAAATCCTCAGTTAAACCCCAGATGGGTAACTGCCTGGTAGTCCAGTGATTAGGACTCCCTCTTCTGCCACAGGGTACCTGGTTTTGATCCCTGGTTGGGAAATTAAGATCCTGCATGCCTCATGTTGCAGCCAAAAAAGAACCCATCCCAACTGGGAGAAACAGAGAAACCAAAAAGCAAGACAAAAGAAAGTGGGGGAATGGGGGGCAGCACCAGCTGTATCCATAGTT
Source organism: Madoqua kirkii (assembly GCA_006408675.1). Classification (NCBI taxonomy): domain Eukaryota; kingdom Metazoa; phylum Chordata; class Mammalia; order Artiodactyla; family Bovidae; genus Madoqua; species Madoqua kirkii. Next base: position 57,023 of record SJYC01056781.1, read on the forward strand.
ATATTCAGCATGAGATGGTCTCTGCACCAAACATGGGAGAGCCTGTCAGACAGAAAAGCAAGATCCAGCTGTGTGCTGTGTCAGAGGGACATGTTGGAGTTGGAGGCAAAAGTAGGTTGAAAGTAAAGGAGGAGGACTTTGTTGGAGGTCCAGTGGGCAGGATTCCATGGTTCCAATGCAAAGGGCACAGGTTCAATCCCTGGTCGTGGAACTAGGATCCCACACCCCATGTGGCAGCCAGAAAATGAAATGATGGGAAAGGGTGGCCCATGCACACACCAGCGGTAAAAGGGCCTGAGTGGCTACGCTGACATCAGACAAAATGGATGTTACGGAGACACTGAAAGTAGAGACCCTCATGACGGCATAAAGGCAGAGCAGGGAGATGCGACCAGGATCAAGGTTTTGACACCTGCCGTTGGACCCCAACCTGACACCACTGAAGGGAGTACTAGTCCACCGACTTGGGGTGGAGGCACTGGGCTCCCACGCCAGTCATCAGTAGTAAAGCTGGAGAAAGTCAGCAAGGATATAGACAGTTTGGAAGATGCTACCAGCGAAACGTCATGACAGGTGGGCACCGCAATGCAGCTGCAAAACACACGTTGTCTGAAAGCTTCAGGATGTGTTTCCACAAAACTCCAAGCTGTGTAAGGAGTCTCAAAAGAATTGAGGCTGAACAAAGTATGCTCTCTTATCACAGAAGAGTTCAATTAAAGTTAGCAACAGAAAGAAACTGGACCAGGTGGGTTATCCTCACATGTTTGAAATACAAAAATCCATTTCTGAAAAACCTATGGCCGGCACAAAAAATGATGAGGAAAAATATAAAATATTTGACTTCTTATTTTGGTGGGCTGAAAAATACATACAACTTGTGGGATCTTAATTCTCTTATCAGGGATCGAACCCAGGCCCCACCAGTGAAAGTACCTGGTCCTAATCACTGGACTGCCAGGGAACTCCCTGGAAATGTTTTGAACTAAATGAGAGTAGAAGCAGTATATCAGAACCTAGGGCTGCGGCTGCTGTTTTGCCTAGAGTGAAGTGTTTTGGCTGTAAACACCTAAACCAGATCCCTGCGTGGGCTGTGGCTCCCCTCCTTAGACGGAAGGCCCAGGAAGACTTGCCTTCTAGTAGAAATGGATTAAAATTATGCACACCTAGGGAAAGCCTTGGTGCATCTCAGCATCAGCTGAGCAGAATGTTCTGGACGAAGTGGGGTTTCAGCCCCAGGCAGTTACCTCCTTGGACCAGAACTTTCCTCTCTGCTGGTTGTTAGGTATAGGGTTAACAGGACTTGAGTTCTGGTTTTGAAAAGCCCTTTGTGGGCTGAAAAACCCAGTTCAGTTCAGTTCAGTTCAGTCGCTCAGTCGTGTTGGACTCTGCACCCCACGGATTGCAAAACGCCAGCCTTCCCTGTCCATCACCAACTCCCAGAGATTGCTCAAACTCATGTCTGCCAAGTCAGTGATGCCATCCAACCATCTCATCCTCTGTTCCCTTCTCCTGCTGCCTTCAATCTTTCCCAGCATCCAGGTCTTTTCCATCCTGTCGGCTCCTCCCATCCTGTCGGCTCCTCCCAGGTGGCCAAAGGATTGGAACTTCAGCTTCAGCATCAGTCCTTCCAATGAATATTCAGGACTGATTTCTTTTAGGATTGATTGGTTTGCTCTCCTTGCAGTCTAAGGTACTCTTAAGAGTCTTCTCCAATACCACAATTCAAATGCATCAATTCTTCAATGCTCAGCTTTCTTTATGGTCCAACTCTCACATCCATACGTGACTATTGGAAAACCATAGTTTGACTAGACGAACCTTTTTTGGCAAAGTAATGTCTCTGCTTTTTAATATGCTGTTTAGGTTGGTCATAGCTTTTCTTCCAAGAAGCAAGTGTTTTTTAACTTCATGACTGCAGTCACCATCTGCAGTGATTTTGGAGCCCCCTCCCCAAAATAAAGTCTCACTGTTTCCACATTTTCCCCATCTATTTGCCATGAAGTGATGAGACTGGATGCCATGATTTTAGTTCTTTGACTGTTCAGTTTTAAGCCAACTTTTTCACTCTCCTCTTTCACTTTTATCAAGAGGCTCTTTAATTCTTATTTGCTTTCTGCCATAAGGGTGTTCTCATCTGCATATCTGAGGTTATTGATATTTCTCCTGCCAATCTTGATTCCGGCTTGTGCGTCATCCAGCCCAACATTTCACATGATGTATTCTGCATATAAATTAAATAAGTAGGGTGACAATATACAGCCTTGGCATACTCCTTTCCCAATTTAGAACCAATCCGTTGTTCCATGTCTGGTTCTCACTGTTTCTTCTTCACCTGCATACAGATTTCTCAGGAGGCAGATAAGGTGGTCTGGTATTCTCCTTTCTTGAAGAATTTTCCACCGTTTGTTGTGATCCACATAGTCAAAGGCTTTGATCAGTCAATAAAGCAGTAGTAGATGTTTTTCTGTAACTGTCTTGCTTTTTTGATAATCCAGCGGATGTTGGCAATTTGATCTCTGCTTCCTCTGCCCTTTCTAAATCCAATTGAGCATCTGGACGTTCTTGGTTTATGTACTGTTGAAGCCTCGATTGGAGCATTTTGAGCATTACTTCCCTAGCATGTGAGATGAGTGCAATTGTATGGTAGTTTGAACATTCTTTGGCATTGCCTTTCTTTGAGATTGGAATGAAAACTGACTTTTTCCAGTCCTGTGGCCACTGCTGACTTTTCCAAATTTGCTGACCTATTGAGTGCAGCACTTTGACAGCATCATCTTTTAGGACTTGAAATAGCTCCACTGGAATTCCATCACCTCCGCTAGCTTTGTGTGTAGTGATGCTTCCTAAGGCCCACTTGACTTTGGACTCTAGGATGTCTGGCTTTGGTGAGTCATCACACCATCATCGTTATCTAGGTCATTAAGATCTTTTTTGTATAGTTCTGTGTATTATTGCCACTTCTTTTTAATATCTTCTGCCTCTGTTAGGTCCATGCCATTTCTTTTATTGTGCCCATCTTTGCATGAAATGTTCCCTTGATATCTCTAATTTTCTTTAAGAGATCTCTAGTCTTTCCCATTCTGTTGTTTTCGTCTATTTCTTTGCATTGATCACTGAGGAAGGCTTTCTTATCTCTCTGTGCTATTCTTTGGAAATCTGCATTTAGATGGGTACATCTTCCCTTTTCTCCTTTGCCTTTCACGTCTCTTTTCTCAGCTATTTGCAAGGCCTCCTAAGATAACCATTTTGCCTTTTTGCATTTCTTTTTCTTGGGAATGGTCTTGATCCCTGCCTCCTGTAGGATGTCACAAACCTCCATCCATAGTTCTTCAGGCACTCTATCTATCAGATCTAGTCCCTTAAATCTGTTTCTCACTTCCACTGTATAATCATAAGGGATTTGATTTAGGTCATACCTAAATGGTCTAGTGGTTTTCCCTACTTTCTTCAATTTAAGTCTGAATTTGGCAACAATGAGTTCATGATCTGAGCCACAGTCAGTTCCTGGTCTTGTTTTTGCTGACTGTATAGAGCTGCTCCATCTCTGGTTGCAAAGAATATAATCAGTCTGATTTCATCATCTGGTGATGTCCATGTGTAGAGTAGTCTCTTGTGTTGGAAGAGGGTGTCTGCTATGATCAGTGCATTCTCTTGGCAAAACTCTGTTAGCCTTTGCCCTGCTTCATTTTGTACTCTTAAGGCTAAACTTGTCTCTTACTCCAGGTATCTCTTGACTTCCTACTTTTGCATTCCAGTCCCCTATGATGAAAAGGACATCTTTTTTTGGTGTTAGTTCTAGAAGGTCTTGTAGGTCATCATAGAACCATTCAACTTCAGCTTCTTCAGCATTAGTGGTTGGGGCATAGACTTGGATTACTGTGTTATTGAATGGTTTGCCTTGGAAACAAACAGAGATCATTCTGTCAGTTTTGAGACTGCACCCGAGTACTGCATTTAACTTATATGGCGAGTACATCATGTGAAATGCCGGGCTTTGTGAAACACAAGCTGGCATCGAGATTGCTGGGAGAAATATCAATAACCTGATATACAGATGACACCACCCTTATGGCAGAAAATGAAAAGGAGCTAAAAAGCCTCTTGATGAAAGTGAAAGAGGAGAGTGAAAAAGCTGGCTTAAAACTCAACATTCAAAAAACAAAGACCATGGCATCTGGTCCCATCACTTCATGGTAAATAGATGGGGAGACAATAGAAACAGTGACAGACTTTATTTTCTTAGGCTCCAGAGTCACTGCAGATGGTGACTGCAGTCATGAAATTAAAAAACACTTGCTTCTTGGAAGAAAAGCTATGACCAAACTAGACAGCATATTAAAAAGCAGAGACGTTACTTTGCCAACAAAGGTTTGTCTAGTCAAACTATGGTTTTTCCAGTAGTCATATATGGATGTGAGAGTTGGACCATAGATAAAGCTAAGCACTGAAGAATTGATGCATTTGAACTGTGGTGTTGGAGAAGACTCTTGAGAGTCTCTTGGACTTCAAGGAGAGCAAATCAGTTGATCCTAAAGGAAATCTAAATATTCATTGGAAGGACTGATGCTGAAGCTGAAGTTCCAATCCTTTGGCCACCTGTGGGAGGAGCCAACAGGTTGGAAAAGACCTGGATGCTGGGAAAGATTGAAGGCAGCAGGAGAAGGGGACAACAGAGGATGAGATGGTTGGATGGCATCACTGACTCGACGGACATGAGTTTGAGCAAGCTATGAGATTGGTGATGGACATCCATTTCTTCTAAGGGATTCTTGCCCACAGTAGTAGTTACCGTGGTCATCTGAATTAACTTCTCCCATTCTTGTCCATTTTAGCTCGCTGATACCTAAAATGTTGGTGTTCACTCTTGCCATCTCCTGTTTGACCACTCTAATTTACCTTAATTCAGGGACCTAACATTCCAGGTTCCTATGCAATCTTATTCTTAACAGCCTCGGACTGTGTACCTCCATCACCAGTCATATCCACAAATGAGTGTTCTTTTCACTTTGGCTCCTTCACTTCGTTCTTTCTGGAGGTATTTCTCCACTCTTCTCTAGGTGCATGTTGGGCACCTACCAACCTGGGGAGTGCATCTTTCACTGTTGTATCTTTTTGCCTTTTCATACTGTTTATGGGGTTCTCAAGGCAAGAATACTGAAATGGCTTGCCAGAAGGGTAGTTTATAAATGCAACAAAAAGCACTGAGGGCCAAAAAGAAAGCTTCTGGTTTCGGGGGTGAGAAAAGATTTGGCGTGCTCCTGTTCCAGGGACCGCCTCGAGCAGTTAGAGAGGAAGCGAGAACGGGAACGCAAGATGCGGGAACAGCAGAAGGAACAGCGGGAGCAGAAGGAACGGGAGCGGCGGGCCGAGGAGAGGCGCAAGGAGCGGGAAGCCCGGCGGGAAGGTGGGCGGGGCTCCGGAGGTGGGTGGAGCCCGGGAGTTGGGCAGTGCGGGAGGGTAGGGGAAGGCTGAAGGAGGCAAGGTGGGCTGGGGTGAACAAGAGGGCTAAGTGATGCTGCAGGTCCCCGGGTGTGAGCTGTGCACCCTGGATAGCCATGTCTGGTGTCCACCTGCCTAATGCCCAGTGGGTGATAGGCCTGGGCATGAGGAGGCGGGTTCTGTCCCCTGCCTTTGACCAGGAGAGAGCAGTGTAGAATGCCCACATGGGTCCTCTGGTGGCTTCCTGGGCTCCTTCCCGGCTGTAGGCGTGTATGCGCCTAGAGGAAAAGGAGACTGCCTCCAGCCCTGTGCTGTTCTTGCGCAGTGTCTGCACATCACCGGACTGTGAGAGAGGACTACAGCGACAAGGTGAAAGCCAGCCACTGGAGCCGTAGCCCGCTCCGGCCTCCTCGAGAAAGACTTGAGCTGGGGGACAGCCGGAAGCCAGGTAAGGCCGCACAGCACCTGCGGCCCAGCGCGGGGTGGTCTTTGCTAGGGGGCCACCTGAGCTCAGAGACTGGCTGATGCTTCACAACATCACAGGTGCTGCAGTACCTGTGTGTGTGAAGGGCTATCTGTGTAAGTTCATGCGCTGGAGGATTTGAACACTTGTCTTCCTCCCAAGTGTCTATAGATGAGCTGGTCCTCTTATATGAGAAACACCATCTAATGTTGTTATTTTAGAACATTGCCCCACATTCACCTTCAGTGGTTTATTTTATAAGTGAAAGAAGAGAAAGTGGAAGAGAGAGACCTGCTGTCTGACCTGCAGGACGTCAGCGACAGCGAGAGGAAGACCAGCTCCGCTGAATCCTCATCAGGTGACTGCTCGCCCGGCCCTGCCCAACTTGGCCACCACAGGGCCAGCCCCAAGTTTACTGCCGCCTGTTTTCTTCCTAAAGCGGAGTCGGGGTCAGGTTCTGAGGAGGAGGAGGAGGAGGAGGAGGAGGAAGAGGGGAGCAGCAGTGAAGAGTCGGAGGAGGAAGAGGAGGAAGAGGAAGAAGAGGAGGAGGAGGAGACTGGAAGCAACTCTGAGGATGTGTCCGGACAGTCAGCTGGTGAGCTTGAGCCTGAGGCTTAGTGTGATAGAAGCTTAAAAGTTACACAATAAAGTCTAAGTAAACAAATACCCATCTTGAAAATGCCTTGCTGACTGGGACCACGTGAGACCCCCAGTGATCATGTGAGGGCCCTTTGCTACCTCTTGTAGAGGGTCTTAGCTGACACCTGTTTCTCTTGCAGAAGAAGTGAGTGAAGAAGAAATGAGTGAAGATGAGGAGCGAGAGAACGAGAACCACGTCTTGGTTGGTGAGAAGCCCCCAAGTGGTGGTTTACCTCTTCCTTTTCCACCACTGACCAGGGTGCTTGACCCATGTCAGAGTTGTGGTGGGACCGTGACCACAAATAACCCTGGTCTGTGGCACATCCAACCCAGAAGCCACAGGGGCATCCAGCTGCTATGTCCAGGACCTAGCTGCTGGTTCCCTGGGCCCCTTCTGGGGCCTGCTCGGCCTGGACATTGGGACAGGAGCTAGAAAATGCCAGCTGGGCTCTGACTATAGACCATCACTGGCCTGGGACTTTGTGGCCTCCGCCAACAGCCACGCCAAGGCCTTGGGCCACTGGACATCAGTTCTAGGCTGGCCTTCTCAGACAACTGGTTATTAGCTCACAGTGGTCCCAGCCTGGCCAGTGGCCCCAAGACACAGCACCCCCTGTCCAGGGCAGTGGGACACAGTGTGTCCTGGCCCCCAGAGGCTCTCGTGCTTGTAGTCCCCCCAGACACTTGTCTGTCTCTGGTTCTGAAATTGGGTTTAATTTCAGAAGTTCCAGAGTCACGGTTTGACCACGATTCTGGAGAGAGTGAAGAGGGGGAAGAGGAGGCGGGTGAGGGCACCCCCCAGAGCAGCGCCCTCACCGAAGGGGACTTTGTGCCTGATTCCCCAGCCCTGTCGCCCATCGAGCTCAAGCAGGAACTGCCCAAGTACCTGCCCGCCCTGCAGGTGAGCAAAGGTGCCTCCCCTTTGCTGCCCATGGGTAGGGCTGGTGGCTGAGAGCAGAAGCTGGGTCCTCACTGTGGGTGTCTATCCCTGGCCAGGCCTGGCCCCTAGCCTCCGACATATCCCCTGTCACGGTCTGGTCTCTTGTCCAACAGGCTTGCTAGAGGACAGCTCCTAAAACTGCAGCCAGGACTCCCACAAGGGGCCCCATGCATAAGAGTCAGGCCACCTCGTGTGCAGTCAGCTCTGCAGTCACTTCTGCCTTGGCCTGGGCAGATGGGCCCTTGACCTCCCTTGCTTTATTGCCCTGTAGGGGTCAGAGTGCAGTGGTGCACATCGCCCTGCAATGTAGTAACCAAAGGAGTGACTTGGGGGAGGGGTAGGTCCCAAGAGGGTGAGGCCCCAAGGTGCGCTGAGGGTGCCACTGCTCCTGAGGGGCTGCTGCGCCAGCTGAGGGTGCAACACAGAGGGTCCCTGCTGTCTTGGCGTCATCTTAGGATCAGTGGCTAGAGGGTGGCGTGGGGCCAGTGCCCAGGGCCGGCTATTGGATAGAGGGCGCCTGCTCACTGAAGGAGCGAGCAGAGGCTGAGAAGATTATTGCTCCTGGGTCCTGCCTGATCACCCTCTGGACCTCTGGAGATGTCTAGTTGAAGCTTTGCTGTGGGCTGTGAGCCTGGCTACCATGCCCTCACGCTGGTGCCTCCCCTAGGGCTGTCGGAGTGTGGAGGAGTTCCAGTGTCTGAACAGGATTGAGGAAGGCACCTACGGGGTGGTGTACAGAGCAAAGGACAAGAAGACAGGTGGGATGCAGCCCAGGGTGGTCCCCCACAGGGAAGGGGGTGTGGGGCATAGACCAGGTGGCCCAGAGTGCCAGCCAGCACCACAGGCCCCTGGCTATGTACAGGGCCCTGTCACCTTAGTGTCAAAGTCACTGGGCATAGTTCCTTCTGATCCCAGGGGTCACCTCTCCCCTGGTGCTGGGCCTCACCTGGCTGGTGCACACCTGAGCAACTGGCTCTTGGCACCCACAGAAATCAGCCTGACCAAGAAGCCCTGTGCTACTTGTGAGTATGGAGTCCACCAGGCCAGCCCTGGAGTGACAGCACCTGAGCAGGTGTGTGCCCGGGGGCCAGGGCCTCAGAGACAGAAGCGGTCCAGGCTCTGAGCCCCCAGGGAGGCCAGTTGGCCACATCCTGTGATTCCAGGAGACAGCCATAAATGGGAGCATGTGCGTAAAAGAAGGTCTCCTCAGTGTCTGTCTTCCGGTGACTTTCTTTTCAGATGAAATTGTGGCTCTGAAGCGACTGAAGATGGAGAAGGAGAAGGAGGGCTTCCCAATCACATCACTGAGGGAGATCAACACCATCCTCAAGGCACAACACCCCAATATCGTCACCGTCAGGGTGAGGCCCATGCACCTCTGCCCACAGGGCCCTCAGTGCTGTGCCCCTGGAGGCCATCACACTTGAGGGGTCCCTGCTGTGTCACCGGGTGTCTGGCCTTGGGATCTCACATCTCTTAGGAGCGCCAGTGGTGGCAGGGCTGGCTGGGGCCCTGACCCCTCAGACCTGCTGTTGTTTCCTAGGAAATCGTCGTGGGCAGCAACATGGACAAGATCTACATCGTCATGAACTACGTAGAGCACGACCTCAAGAGCCTCATGGAGACCATGAAGCAGCCTTTCCTGCCAGGTGGGTCCTAGTCAGTCCCATGGGGTGGCCCTGGACCTACGTGCCCTGAGGGATGTCCTACCCTCAGGCTGTTGGGGCGGGGCGGGGGAGGGGGCTGCTGACCTTGAACTGTGACCCTATCCCACTGGGTGCGCATATACTGAACCAACCAGTGGCTGGCGAGTAGCCAGGCACCAGCCTTGTGCTGCCCGTTGCCACAGGGGAGGTGAAGACGCTGATGATCCAGCTGCTGCGCGGAGTGAAGCACCTGCATGACAACTGGATCCTGCACCGGGACCTCAAGACGTCCAACCTGCTACTGAGCCACGCGGGCATCCTCAAGGTGAGCCCTGCCCGGCGGTTGGGGGCAGGACAGCTCCCGGCCTCGAGCCATCTGCAGCCTACCCTCTCCTCTCGTAGGTGGGGGACTTCGGGCTGGCACGGGAGTACGGGTCCCCTCTGAAGGCCTACACCCCAGTGGTCGTGACACTGTGGTACCGAGCCCCCGAGCTTTTGCTGGGAGCCAAGGTGAGTGTGGGTGTTCCGGAGACCCCGGGACATGCCGGCCCTCAGCCCCCTGAGCACTCCCTGACTTCTCCCTGACCCCCAGGAGTACTCCACGGCCGTGGACATGTGGTCAGTGGGCTGCATCTTTGGGGAGCTGCTGACTCAGAAGCCGCTATTCCCTGGGAAGTCAGAAATCGAT